>CABFWO010003133.1:11238-96379 GCA_902155825.1 Timema genevievae | reverse complement strand
ACTGTAAGTGTGTGTTGACCAGGTAGTGTTAAGACTATATCTGTCCCAGTAACCTTGTATTCACTGTAAGTGTGTGTTGACCAGGTGGCCCGGGAGTTGTGGGCTAAGACTCTCTGGGTGAACCTCAACCCTCAAACCCTGCTGGATGGAATGGAGAATTTCCAGAAAGAGTTTAGGCGTTTGCCAAGGGATGCCAGACAGATGCCTGTGGGACAGGTCTTAGAGCTATTTATGAAACAGTTCAGGAACTCCGTGCCATTGTTTGTTGCCCTCAAGAACGAGGCACTAAGGTGAAAAAATAATCACCATAATCAAGATATTAAAAAAATATTCTTAATAACATGGTGGACAAATAGTTTAATTTTGAAATTACTAAATTTTAATTCTTATATTTATGTAATTTATTATTTCATGGCTTTGAAAGACAATAATTCACAATTTTGAATAGCCGAACACTCGTGCTTCTCTTCTTCCTACATGTCAGTGGTCAAAGTTCATGCATTTAAAGCGAATTTGTTAGAATGTTATCTGACATTTCAAAATATAATCCTCGTTTACATTCATTTATTTTCTGGATATGTCCTATTTAGCATCTTTTAAAATAAATCAAATAATGTTTAGTCAATATTGGTTTTTTTTGTCGCTATTTATTATAATATGTTATTTATATGACAATTCGAACACATTCAATTAATTTTCTTGCTATCTAGACCATCGTTAAGCTGAGTTTGTGAATGTGTAATTAATGGCTTGTCTAGCAAGTGTATTATTTAATTTCCAATATTTCTGAACTTAGAAAAACAAAAGCAAAATAAATGTTCTAATTTTACATGTAATTGTAAATTCTTGCTGCCGTCAGTTAATAAGATTAACCAAAATAAGCCTAACTTAGAATGATGGAATACCACTAAGTATGAAATGTCAAACAAATTAATAAAGCCACTAGTACATCCACTCAGCTGAAAGTAAGTACATTAATATCTTTAGTTATTTTAAAGAGTTTCTTTCTAAAGATAAAACCTCCTAAGTTATTTTTTTTAAATGATATGTTTTACAAATTCTGTTGAAAGCTAGATTACCGTTATAAGTTAAATGGCTAGTGCTAGTTACATGCAAGGAATGCTTAATTTATTTTCTACCTGATTCACCAGCATTGGTTTCTTCACACATTGGCTTTGCCAATACATTTTGAGACAGATTGGTGCAGTACCTCCTGTTAGGTTAAAACATTAATACTGTTTTGTTATAAGGTCTCAGGAGACCAGTAAAATTAATTGTAGCCTATTGAAGGACCTGCAGAAATAAAGAATTATATAATGTTGGGATCCTATGTCTAAGTTATGGTGAGTGAATAGAAGGTGTTTTGAAATTAATTTGGCTCTAACTTTGCTCGTCAGGTGTCATAACACTTATTTACAATCAGTCTAACTGAACAAATCGCTGCTAGTGATAGGTCAGACAAGGAAGGGTGGGTGAGTCTTAATCTTGATCATATGCTTATGGATTTCTCTCTCTCTCTCTCTCTGTGTGTGAGTGTTGGTGAGGTCTTCAATTATGTGGGATTTTTTTTATGTTTGCAACAAATTTCAACTCCTTGGTAAACGGCTCTCTTAACATGTTAGCCGTGAAGGAAGAGCTTGGATTACTGACACAAGTACATAAACAAATATGTATTTTCCAATTTACTTTTATTGTATACTTCCTTTGTTTAAAATGTTTGAATTACACAATTGAGTGTAACAAACCGTTTCAGGCCTCGTCACTGGCAGGAGATGATGGACAAGACGGGACAGGAGTTCGACATGTCAGCCGAGGTGTTTACGCTGGAGAACATGTTTGCCATGGAGCTACACCGCTATCAGGAGATCGCTGAGCAGATCATCAACAAGGCCATCAAGGAGCTTAGCATCGAAAAGGGAGTGAAGGAAATCGCTGACACGTGGACCGCGATGCTATTTTCCGTCCACAAGCACATCAAGGGCACAGACGACCGCGGATACATCCTGGGAGCAGTGGATGAGATAATGCAAGCTCTCGAGGACAACTCCATGAACCTTCAGAGCATGGCGGGCTCCCAGTACGTCCTACATATCACTACTTAGTTTACTTTATCCTAATGCAAACCTTTACTTTATTAAGCTAATTATCATTATTATCTAAGTTAAATTCCTGGTGAAACCAATACTATCACATCATCATGAACATTTAATTTTAAAACTACAATATATTCTTAAACAAGAGTGTGAGGGCCTCAGAAAGTCAATATGAAGGTTAATAAGGTGACAACAATTAATGTGTATTTACACGGGACCAGGCAGACATGCACATATATCTTTATATATCTTTATATATCTCCGGGTGGTGTGCAAAATGTGGATAATATCAAGATTAGCCGGGAGATGTCAACACTAGCCAAGTCAGAAATAGAATGAATGTAATTTATCTCTTTTTAGACTTCAGTCGGATAATTTTGACACTAACCAGCAAGACTGGGTTAACTTGTATTATTAATTGTAAATCAAAGCACGTTACAATACCGATCAGCCTGCCCTAAATTAGGGTGTGTATTTAAATTAACATGATAAGTGTTGAAAGTTGTAAGTGACAGAACTGGTCTAGTTAACTTGTTTTGACTAGTTAGTAAACAATAGGTCGAAAGAGTTGACAACTAAAAACGGTGTGTCAGAATTGTTCTTGGCAACTGGACCAATTTTTAGTATGTATGGTTCTGTTTTAGAGTTATCAGGGCTGACAAAAGAATATCTATACTAAGGGGTCACTCTGCCCATTTTTGGGGCTGCGCTGGTATAGCACCGGGTCATCGGGTACTTTTGTTGGAGGGCAAACATCATACACAAGGTACCGGGGTTCATATCCGTGCAGGGCCGCAAGTGTGTCAGTCAGGCCATTGGTTAAGCATTTATGACAAAACCAGTTCTGTTGTGGGCTCATAAGTAAAGTCTTTACATCTCTTTTGTAAACTTCTTGTAACATCACATTTTGTGGTAGTTAGTAGTGCTATAATAAACTCTAAACACCAAAGCCATCTATAAATTACAAACCCACACAGATATTTTGCCGCCGTTCTTAGCCTTCCTTACAAGCCATCCTTACACGTTAGGCTCGTGGGAAGCGCAGGCCTGACAGAACGTTATTTTGATCTGGGGCCTTAAATTGGATTGTGAAAATATAATAACATTCAAAATGTGTAATTTTGATGCTTTATTTTCCACTAACCTAATGTAGCTTAACATTACCTAATTTAAACCAACCAAACCTAGCCAAGCTCATTTAACCTAAGCTAGTCTAACGTAATATAGCCCAACTAATCCAACCTCAACCCTATAGTTTGATATTTTCAAAGTATGCTTGGATAATATTAATGCGATCCGAAAAAACTTCAAAAAACATAATTCAATCACTTCTCACATAAGATTGTCCACGTATTTTAGATAATCATCATATGGACATCATATGGATAATATTGAGTTTATCCAAGTTCGGGCTCTACTCGTAGCATACACATAGGGAAATAAAATATAAGTATATGTTAGAGCCAGAATCAAAATTATTCACTCTCTAAATGAAAAGGGCGGACAAAATATTGACAACCAACAAGGCCAAAATGAAAGTTGTTGATTGCCGAAGAGAGTAATTTTGATTGATAAATACGAACTAGTTGACGTGCTTGTGAGGTGCACAATAGTATTGTGTTTTAAAATTAACAATAACGAGGAATACCCAGTACTGTGGATTCACACGTTCACCGAAAAAACAGTAGCAGAGCAGAAACGTAATCATGTGATGAGACTTCAGCCTCGACATTGGCTACTCAGCGTGACTTTATATAATTTCAGCTTTACTTCGACGACGTTATATCAGCTTTCAGTGTACATTAACCTTAAGAAACCAGCTCAATTATTGCGCATGCGCCTACAAACCAAGCTTCTAGCAGGGTCCTTCATAAATTTGTTTTGAAATGATTTAAAATAACTCGTTAAATGGAAAGCTCGCTTGTCATTTTTATTTTGTTTTGATTTGTTTTAGGATAAGACACAATACTTTGAAAACATCCATCTTAATATTTTTCTTAAACAACTGTTTATCCATTTGAAAATAAAATATGTATTAGGGGGATGCTGAATTGTATCCATTCTGAATGGTCTCCATTCAGACATTTTCTTAAACAAGCACCACAAATAAAAGTCTGATTTGTATCCACTAGAATTATTTTCATTATATCCAAAAATTCTGGATGGTATCCATTTTGATTTATGTCCATTTAATTGTGTTGCCAAATGTCTGATAGATGGCAGCAGCAGATATGCTACTTAACTCACAACATGTTTTCTAAAGAGTGGCACTATCACTATGTTAATATAAAGTGCACCATTATGCTTTCCAGTTACCCTAAACTGAATAACCTATCAGCAAAAATAACTATCCAGGCACAGAAATAATACAAGGATACAAATTAGCAGGGAAGTTTGATTTGACACACCAAGTTTAGTGCCCCAGATTTCATTACTATGTGATGTAATTAAAGGTTGAATCGAGAAAGTTGCTCTATTCAAATATAGGAACAAGGTAGTAAATGTAAAAAGAGATCTAAATAAGTTAATGTATATTAACAATGACCAGAGACTATAAAGCCATTTTATTATGAAATCAAAGATAAATAACATAGATAGTACTCGCAATATTGAATATTACAGATTTATGGGACAATATCTTAACCCAACCATAAATAAACCTGACTTGGTATGCGAGATACCCGTAAGGTGCGGGGAAACCCTAACAAATACAATAACATACCAAAAACAAACAAATATATATATTCAACTCTTGTATCAAATATCTGACTAGTAATATAAAGCTACAAACTAGTCTCTCGTAAACTAGGGGTAAATACCATATAGTTTTGCACATGACCATACCGTCAGTATTAAACCTAGGTATTGCTATTATCCTAGTCCCCGAAAAGCGGGTAAGACGTAACATTCACAATCAAATTTAAACAAAGCCAATTACGAATATAAACAATACCTTCAAGTGTATAAAATATTAAAGATAAATATACATTCCTAAGTCTAAACAAAATAATAAACATAATCAAAGTGATTCAGTCTTAAGGACTCGCTATCATTGCAAACGTTCCAGTTCTAGTCCAAGACTTTAAAAGTATTCATTGCCACAACTATCATCTTCATGTATGTTAGTCTATTTGTGGACTTCATATTATTATTTATCATAGATAATACATAAATCGGATGAGTTCTCTAATCCCCAATTTTGTAAATAAACAAAAATATAAACAAATAAGCCGAAACATGATTTATAGATAAAACTAATCTATGTATAGACCCTAATCAATCTCTAAGAAATATTAGCCTAACGATAACTCCAACTTACATAGTTAGTAAGCTCCTAATATTGTCCATTATTAAAGAGTACAGAATACAGTAAGCTCCTAATATTGTCCAATATCAAAGAGTACAGAATACAGTAAGCTCCTAATATTGTCCAATATCAAAGAGTACAGAATACACTGGGATTGTGGCTTTTATGCAGCTATTTCTCAATGGGGAAATAGGGTGGGGAGACATTACATCCACGATGCAATCATCGAACACTAATAACGTGCACCCAAATCTCTTGTGCATGCGTAGTACATCTGGTAGTCAGTGGTTTTATGGCATCCAAAGGGGGGGTGGGGGGGGGGAGGGAGGAGGAGTGAAAATCTCGTGGCTCACAGTTCAGATCCCGTTGACCACTTGGTTGTAGTGTGTGGTTTTGTTGATGTCGGTTGACAGGGAACATCGTCTGCTTGAATGGGTTAAGTGAGCCATTGGACTTATAGACATGTTGTATTGTTGCAACTGTACAAAAAAAAAATTTACTTATTGGTTTTTCTTTTAAAAGAATAATGAAAGGGTGTTTTACAAATGAGTGGTCTTTAAAGATAATTATGATCTAGTTTGAAATTGGTAGATGGGGAAGCATTTCCTGAAATTAATTAATGTAAGGATAATTTACGGTTGTCAGTCTTAGGACTGACAGTATACATCAGTATTTACAACGAGACCGTACACGGCCAGCATTTGCGTCATTATTTTCTTCAGTCCCAGCTTTTACATGCACCACAACTAATTAGTGATTATTTTATTGAAAAACCTATTTTTATTCAGTTAATACAACCTGGACACATGAATTGAACCAGGGACCTTAGGCTTTGCGCGCTAATGCTCTACCATTGTAAAATGTTGCACATTCTTGTTCTATTTCCAGAGAAACCTTCAAGCCCTAATGGGGGTTTAAATGACAGACGGGAGGTAAAGTGACCTATCTGACTCACAATTTTATAATACTTTAACATAACTTACAATTTACCAAAATTTCACTGTTTAAATATTTTAGTAAAAAAACAAGTAATGATATTAATTAAAACGTAAAACAATAGCCAAGCAACACTACTTTTCAAAAATTTTAGTTTCCTTTTTACTACACTGTTAAAATCCCAAAACTTTTGAGTAATCATTATAACATTTTTTTTAAATTTTATCATTGATTTTATTTTAAATTTAATAATTAAAGTCTTATCAGTTTATTAATACCTTTAATATGATAAACGAATAAGATTGTTATCACTCATGTCAGTTGGGAAAGCCTGATAGTAAAATTAACCTTAGGTTAAATGGGTGTGATGCAGTTTGCATCTAGCCTCACTCTTCTGACGTGTCGTTAGTGCTGCACTGTAAGATGGTGGGTGGGGGGTTGCCATAAACTCGGCCCCGCCCAATGATTTTGGCTTGGCCTCCACAAAAATATAGCACTAACTAAATTTGTTTGTTTCCTGACAAGCACTAACGTAGTGCTAATGATTGAATAAAGTTTGGTTGTTAATGCTGCACCATATTATGTTGAGTGGGGCTATTTTGACGTCAAATTGGCCCCTCCCACTAATTTGACTTATAACCTCCACAAAAATGTGGCACCAATGATTCTTTTTGTTTACTAAGCAGCACTAACTATTGCATTAGTTCACGTCGTTAATGCTTTCATGGGTGGAGCCAAGTTTATGCAACTTAATGGCAGAGCATTGGCGCGCAAAGCCTAAGGTCCCGGGTTCAATTCGTTTGTCCAAGTTGTATTAACTGAATAAAAATATTGTTTTCAATAAAATAATCATTAATTAGTTGTGGTGCATGTAAAAGCTGGGACTGATGAAAATAATGACGTGAAAATTGGCCGTGTACGGTCTCGTTGTAAATATTGATGCATACTGTCAGTTTTCAGACTGACAACCGTAAATTATCCTTACATTAATTAATTTCAGGAAATTCTTCCCCATAATTAATATTTTAAAAACCACTAATTTGTAAAATACCCTTTTACTATTCTAATAAAAGAAAAACCAATAAGTTAAAATGTATATCTTTTTATATTAACATAGTGATAATGCTGCTCTTTAGTAAACATGTAGTAAGTTAAGTAGAGTCTCTACTGCTGCCATCTATCAGACATTTGGCACCACACACATAATATATAAATATAAGATATAAACTAGAATGGATACAATTCAGGATTTTTTGGATACAATGATAATTGATAAAAATCAGAGTTTTTATTTGTGGAGAATGTTTAAGAAATGTCTGAATGGAGACCACTCAAAATGGATACAATTCAGTCGTCTTGGAATTAGACTCTGAAGGATTGAATCACAGTTTTTTCATACTTGAATCATTTACATGGAATGCATTTTGCAAAAGATTTAATTACCACCATCACTTAATTTCTTCACTTAATTTGCATTTTTTTTTGTGACTAAGTAATTAGTAATAAAATTAAAAAGTAAATGTGAGTGTACGACCAGCATAGATTACTGTGTATGACTCCTAACGTACTTGCAAGGAAGGGATATTCTGTCCCTGGTACTTCACACACTGGCAGTTTAAGTGTCTATAGACATAATTGGTAAAAGAGGCTATTGCCTTTGGGAAAAAACAACAGAAAGTCATAAGTCTGGACGTTTACAATTAGGATTTAAAAAAACGCCTTTAGAGAAATTTAATTCTTTAAAAGGGGTAAGAGTGTGCTAAGTCTAATTTTTTAAATTTGAACTGAAGCTGAATCGCATATTACGAGATACTTCCAAATTCGATTTGAAGTTTTAATATTTATAAACATGTTTAATGTTGTAACTGAGTTACAAGAAATTGTATGAATTACATCACTCACCCTCTGGCCCGGTTAACTCTCCTCGCTGTGAACACGATCATCACTCTACTTCACCGCTAGCGCACCAAACCAAACTGACGTAAACCGGAAGGTCATGCCCACCAAAAAGGCGGATAGAAGAAGTGGCTGTTCTGCGCACTCTTCGCCGCCCTCTTCTCGTATCTTTGGGAAGAATCTGGTACTTGCCGGAGATGGCTCAGGTTTATTCCAGTCAAAATATTATCCCCCCTCTTCTCCTCCTAGTGTGATCCACTCTGAGAGCACGTGATCGTGCAGCAGGGTACATAATGAATTTTTCTAGATATGTCACTCATAACATTACTGGATTAGGATAGGTAAGCGACGCCATCAGATATGACATTTCTGCATTATAAATTCCATTTCGATTTAAAATTATGCAATCTTTTAGAAATTATCAATTTTGGCAAATTCACTACATATAACTTTGTTATGGCGAATGATGTAGTTTTTATAGTTCTTTTATGGTTGGCAAAAAAAAACTCGTTTATTATTATACTTTGTTATCATTTCTTAAGGGAAATTCCTTTCACCGGGTTTCTAGTAATTCTAGGATTTCCCGCTTCACGGATCATCTCTTTTGATTTAATTTAATATAACAGTCTCTGCTACTCACAAGATGGTAGCATCGTTCACGACTTATTATTTATTTGTATTCTAAATATATTAGCCGCAGCTATACAGCAGATGCGTCAAACTAATCATCCATTTTGAGGAAATCATTTGTTATCAGATGATATCGTTAAAGTTTATACATATATTTATTTATTTATTGAATTCAGCTCTTGTAATCCTCTTTTTTTGAAGATTCAAATTTCTATTCATATATTTAAGGAATGGCCGTTGAATGGCAAAACTATCTGTTTGGTACGAATTTGCTAATGCTTTAATATGTATATTTATTACTGTCTGGTCGACAGGAGCTCTAGACGGCGACATATACAACTGACCATTCAAATTATAAAGTTAGTTATTAGGTTGGTACTAGGTGGCAATGTCTACCCCATTTTAAATTGTTTAACTTTGAAATCTTTATTGATTTAGTTTTGGTCGTGGCCACTAGATGGTACTGTTTGCTACGTGGGTATTAATATCAGATTTAAATGTCCCTACCACCACTCGACAGTAGGATTTATTTGATAGCTTTAAATATAATTTCTACTATGTGTATTATTGTTGTTTTGCCTGGCTCTTGAGGGGGCTGATAAACTGCTAGATCACTACTGGCGTATATAGGTGTCTTGTTTGAAGGAATTAGTTTTCTGGGTTATTAATGAAATTGAATCTAATTAAATTATAAAAGTTATTAACTGGCAGATTTTAGTTTGGTTTGAACTCTATTGCGAGTTGGTGCAAGCTCTTATCTTTGCGTATATGGTTGAGAACTTAACTTCATTGTTGTTATATGTTAGGACAATACACTTAGTCAATTGCAAAGATAGATAGAATCATGCAGCTGGTCTTACTATTAAGATGCTCTAATTTATTGCCATATGTCATCTTCGACAAGATATTTATTAGCCTTTTACTTTAATGGAGTACCCTGTTTGTAACCTTTTATAAATCAATGGCTATTGTTAGACTTTACAGGACTTTATAGGCTGTTGTTCTATATCATCCCCGTTGCACTATAAGACTTCCTTTCCTGCTCATTTGTTGTACTTATAAAACATTAACTCTCTTGTTTCCTCTTTTCTGTCACTTTACTCCGTGGAACGGAGGTGGGGTAGAAATATTAATGTTGTATGAAAATATTATACTTTACATAACATAATTTACCAAATGCTATATTTCAAACATAATTGATATATTTTGTCTTAAAATGATAAATTAATTCATCAAAAAATGTATTTTATTATTTTAAATTTTATATTAAACTAACATTAATTTGTGATAGAAATAACAGCAAAGAATTTAAAATAACATAAATGTATTTTTAATTATTTTATTTCACAAAGATCCATAACTTTTAGATCTGGAATTCTACTCTTGTATTGAAGTCAAAGAGAACGAGTGGAAATCGAAATTTTTGAAGCTTTGCATACCCCTAAAAAGAGAATATACCCTAGTAAAAGTGAACGTATGGAAACCATACTTACCTCATTGGAACTACCAACTTTACCCTTAGAGGGTTCTCTTACTAGCCAGGTACTGCCCATTAAATAAAAAGAACATTCCCATCTGAAACATTGAGAATGAATACCATACAATATGAAATATGATTTTGGTGACCATTTCATATGACTTCATCATACTCATTATATTTCAATATATTCTTCGTGAAAATTAAATAAATCTATATTATGGAGTGGAATAAAATTATGTAAAACATTTATTTTTGAAAACAAATATTGAGATAAATTATTAACAAATTTGATGACATTTTTAATCAACTGCCTAGGTTTGTTGGCCCATTTCTACCTATCGTCCAAAAGTGGGAGAAGGGTTTATCCATGATAGGGGAAGTATTGGACGAGTGGTTGGCCGTTCAGAGAAAGTGGCTTTATTTAGAAGGGATATTCGTCTACGGTGACATCCGCTCCCAGTTACCAGAAGAGGCAAGGAAATTTGATGATATTGATAAATCCTTTCGCAAGGTAAGATCACTATAAATGTTTTTCTTCAAACGTTGGGAAGATTTGACCTATAATTTTTTTTTAATCATAACTCTAGCATAAAAACATACACTAAATTTATTCCTTGAAGTATTCTCCCTCCCTTAGATTACACTTGTTTCAACGTATTGTACTTTTTCTATTTCGTTTTTAAAAAATATTTAGAATGAAGTCAACACCAATCACGGATGGACTACTCTTTTGACCCCTTTAAAAACATTCAGTATTCAGAATGAAAGTGATGAGATGATCTGGGATGAAAACAGTATACAAGAGTGATGGAGGGAGTATTTTGGGCAATTGTATGGCGAGAACAT
The DNA here is from genome assembly GCA_902155825.1 of Timema genevievae. Taxonomy (NCBI): domain Eukaryota; kingdom Metazoa; phylum Arthropoda; class Insecta; order Phasmatodea; family Timematidae; genus Timema; species Timema genevievae. The sequence goes on along the minus strand of CABFWO010003133.1, from coordinate 85,191 downwards.
AGATAAAGTTGCAGAAAATAGGGAAATGTTATGATGAGTGTAGAAAGCTGTGAAAGTGTTAAAGAATGGGAAAGCTGTGGGTGTAGTAGATAGCATCACAATTAATATGTTTAAGTGTAGGGGTATGGTACATTTTACCAGGTTATGTGAGTTGTTAAATGTGTGTGCTGGGATTTCAAATGTTCCTAATGAATGGAAGAATGCTGTCATTGTTCCTTTGTACAAAGGCAATGGCAGTAAGAGAGATTGTTAGAACCATGGAGCAATTAGTTTAATGAGTATTCCAGGCAAATTTTTTGGGAAAGTTTTCGTTGAAAGGGTGAGGGAAAAATCTACTGACAAGAATTGGGGTGTGGGTGAAATGTGGTTTCAAGCCAGATAGAGGTTAATTGCATCAGATATTTCCATTGTACACGTGATTGAGACGTGAGGAAGAAAGTTTAACTTCCTTTTGTTATTCTCTATAATGTTTACCTGAGAATGAAAGTGACTTGCAGAATGTGTTAGATGGTTTGAATGTGGTGACAGGCAGAATGGATATTCACATAAATGTTTACAAAACTAATGTAGTAATTTTGATAAGTTCGGATTAGGAAATAATTGTTGGCTTAGTATAAAAATGAAAAACTTTTAGAACAAGTGAATGATTTTGTTTATCTGGGAAGAATTTTCATTAAAAATGGAAGGATGGGTGGTGAAATCAACAGACTGGTGAATGTATCTCGGAGAGTAGTTGGATGATTGTGAACTATTGCAAAGAATAAAGTAATATTGAAAGAGGCAATGATGGCAGTATAGAAAAAGTGTGTTGACGACAAAATTTGTGTACAATGTGAAGCGTGTATTTGTTAGGAAAAAATAAAAGCAACGTGAATTTGGCTGGAATTAGACATCTAAGAAATGTATATGGAAAAACGTGTATTGGATGAGTCAGTAACGAATGGTGCTGAAGGAGTGCAGTTTTAAACGTAATCCAATATATCAATGTGTAAGAAGTGTCTTTTGTTGGTTTTAGCATGTTGAGACGATGAGAGTGGATCGAGTGATGAAGCAAATATATGAGGGTAGTGTGTGTGGATCAAAAGGAAGGGGTAAGATTTGTAAGATGTGGCTAAATGTTGTAGACGAATCTGGGGAAAAGAGAAACATAAGAGCTTTAAGAATATCAGAGCATAGCAGACTCAGTGTATGGATTTTGCTGAAGCAAAGAGAGTGTAAAAAGTTAGGGAAATTTGTAGAAAGTTGGTGAGGATTTATAAGAATGGAGTTATTTTTTTAATCCATATGCACTGGTGTTGCCTACCTCGTAAGGGAATGGCGTGATTAGATATGTATATTTATAATATGAATATATATACATATACAAAACTGAAACACTTTTCACACAATCTGGGCTGGGTATTTTCTCAGTTTCAACTCTACCTAGAACCAGTAGGCTTCTCTGTCAGACTTTTAGAAGACGCTTAAATAATTAGGAACGATTTACCGTACACAGACCCAATCCAGTTCTTCATCAAATGTTGAAATATTTATGTAAATACAGTAGATCAATCATTTGCACACAACCTGTTAAAAGTTAATTGCAACCTCATCTGTGAATTTTGACACCATACTGAAGTTATAATAGAAATGGCGTACTCCAACTCAACTTATGAGAGATATTAGTTCCGATTGTCATTGATGAGGTGTATGAAAATAGAGTCAAGGCCTTTACCTCTAGAGAATTGGGTTGGATGTACGACAACATACTTGAAATGAAGACCTGTTTATCGTATAGTTCTACTTTCACGATCGGTGCCACAGTTATAATTAATAAAATTATAGCTAAACATTGAGCTCTGATTTATATGAAGGTAGAAAAGGTCCAAATCTTCCTGTAGTTATTTTGGCTTGCCTATTTAAACCTACTGGAAAACCGCAATGGCTGTCCCCCTATCCTAACTTATGGGATATGTTAAATCATAAACGTTATCCTGCTTTCATTCAAAATGATGTACCTAATAGAGAGGTAAAACAACAGCTCCATTAGTATTTATAGCGCCAGATACAAAGGTAGCGAAACATATATTAATACCATCGACAAGTCTAAATCTGGAAACAAACTAATGTACCAGTGTATTTCAAAAGAATGCGCCCAACATATACATCTGTTTCTGATAGGAGTGCGTGGGAATGATGGCTACCATTTCAGTTCTATTAAACACCTGTCTCGGGTGTTGTATTATTAACTCTCAACTTCTCTTAAATTGCACCAAAAATAAACTCCCAAAACATAAAGAGACTTGTGCCCAATTTGGCCCTGAGAGGATTAGACTTCCTCAAGGGGAGGATAAATTCCTTTAATATAAGCAATATAGGAAACAGTAAAAAAACCTGATTTCACTGTCTCTTTGGATCTGTAGATTTTACTGGGTTCATTAGAGACATGCGACCTTGACACGAAAATATCCTAAAAAGTGAAAGTGCAACATCATATCGCTCTCTCAGTCGATATGTACCTCAAATGTTAATTTTAAGGATTATCTCTTCTAGTATCTTAATTTCATGGGAAAGCATTGTACGGGATATTCCCGTTATGGATCCTTGTCACTTGATGGGAGTTTATCGTTGGAGTAGCCATGCAGGGTGCAGTCTCAATTATAAGAACCCGTTCAATTTGGTCTCATTTACTTATAAGGATACAAATTTTTATAATTTCTTTCTTCTCGAATTGTTAGTCAGACGCTGAGAGAATGATCTATTCACAGGAAATAACATCATACCGTCCTTGAGAATAGCCTCCTATTGGCTAGCGTAGAACACGATGATTGGTGAATGTGATTTTAATAGTGGAGGATTGAATAGGAGTAAGTACGAACTCGTTCCATAGTAACTATTCTGAAAATTGACATAATCCTCATATAGTTTAGAGAATGAATTTTGGTTAAAGTCAAATTTAATATCATCGAAAGGGTACATAACTAAATTCAGGTAGAGTTTACCTGCTCGAAGTAAAAATGATCAAATATGCTTCCATCCGAATCAATCATATTGTTATTAGGTACATCCCGATTGAAGAGTGAAACCGACATAGTGAAATTTTTCCAGTAGAGTCTAAGTTATCAAAGCCCAATCATGTTGCATGGAAGCTGGTACTTTCGGACACAGTTCTTATATGTATGAAATGGTACATCTATGGCTCATCCGATCTTGATGAAGTTGAGCAGATTGACCAAATTCAGGTAGTAAGTGTTGATATGAGGCATACACCACAATATTTTCCTCATTTCAATTTTAGGAGGTTCCCCCCTCTGTAATGCGTTATTTTCTGTCGTCACATGAAAGAGAAAAAGCTCTTGTTTAGCTATATCAGTAGGAGAGAAGAGACCTCTTGAAATCCTATATCGAGACTTAAAAGGATTCATATGTTAAAGAATATGTCGTAGCATTCACGTGCACCCATTTTTGTCCCTATACCACGTTTTACAGGTATGTCTTTTCCACTTTCCTTATTTAAATATAGTTTTTGAGCTGTGTCAAAATGCCTAAGTCTCGCGATTGATATATTTCTACCTCGTTAATCTCATAAAGATTCTTGAAAAGAGATTAATCATCCCATTATTGACGATTGTTGAAATACTTCTGGAAACTTCATTATTCAGTAGTGGTCTTAATGATGTAGGATGTACAAACCTATTGATATTGCTCGATACATGTCTCAAGTTCGTTTCAGTTAGCTAACGGTCCTGGAATATACGAAGTGTAAGAATGATAGTGGAATCTGGTCAAGGTAGTATCAAAGGTGGCAGTTTCCCCGCTATTTGGTATATTGACACGTGATTTTCGTTCATTGTTTCGAGGTAGAGTATGTCTTCTCGTTTTATCCACTACAAGTCCTATCTCTGACTCATTTCAGGTGCAGATGTAGTGATATAGTCTCCTCTCTAAAGTTGATGATATCTCCTTGCTCGTCAACAAGTCATACTGAGATAGACTCTATGACATGTCGTTACTGGAAGGTAGAATATATCTATTAGGTGCTTCCACTATCTTATTGCCAGGAGGGGAGGTTATGACTGTGTTCTCTGTTGTTGTAAGATCCACTAACAAGACTGCATTCAAATGTAGGATATTGTAAACTCCCTATCCTAGAGTGGACTGATACCAGGGCATACAGAGATTAAATTTATATTGTGTGGGACGTCGTCCCAAGTGACTACCTTACTCAGTGATCGCCAGGAGACACGATCACAAAATATATCATTATAAATATATATTAACGGATATGATTCTCTGGAGAGTATAACTCTTACATGATATATATTTTGCTAAAATAATAAAGCTTTGGTGAAAAATCTTGTTTAAGTACCATTATTTTCCTTAATTCCTGTATTCAATTATATTTAAACAATATTCCAAATTAGCCATTACATTTTTAATTCCAATAACTAAATATACTGAAACTCGAATTAACGAATAAATGTATCTTATATGAGCTATTTTTTTACGTAAGTGATGAGACTGTTCTTCTTGATGGACAAGGGCTCACACATTTGGACTGTTACATTTTGTTAAGTGCCCTCTACTCTGCCTCCTTCCCGCTAAGTAAACATTTAACAGACGAACTGGTGACCACCTCTTGAGGTCATTGGAGCTATTTTAATTCTTTATGGATACATATTTATGACTTAAGAAATGAATATTAAAAAAAAAATCCTGTAGAAAGTTGTAAAAGGGTTACACTTGGAATATCGAAACAAACTCATGCAATTCAATGATTGTATCTAAGCTTTGTAACTGAAGGCTGAATGTACTCTGGTAGGCGTAGTTTGTGGGAACCGATTGCTAAAACTTGTTGCAAAAGCAAACTAATCTATCCTTTCCAGAGCAGGTAGATTGATGTTACCACTCTCTTACATACTGTACAATCCCCCCTCCCCCAGAAGATATCATTGTTCAAAGGGTAGCAGGCTGAGTAGATTGAGACCTCCTCTCGAGGGGGCTGGAACAATGCCGTGCGTGGTGTCCCTTAGTGTAGGCATCCACCCCCGGCACCAGGGAACAATATTAAATTGTCAATCACAATCGGACAGTGGCTAACATGGCGGCAAAGTCTTTGATCATGGATTAAACTGTTTCCCCTTTTTAAAATGTTTTTTTAAATGGGTACAAGGACACATTTGCCATGGATAAATGGTAACAAATTATATCGAAAGTTTCTCTCTACATTCTATTTCAAGTTCTCTCTCCATGATATTAACTAGTAACTATCCTCCTCTCTGTTTCATTGTAACCCCTAAGTTCAAACAAAAGCCACCTGAGTTCGTTGATTAGGAGACTCCTGATAAGCAATGATTTAATTGTAACCCTGGAGTTATATGCCCCACAGATTTTATTTTTAACTAAGAATTTAATGTTAAGTTTTAAGTGCACATTTCAAGGGGAAGCTATAAATTAAATACAAGGCTATGCTCAAACCAGAAAACGTATCATTGTTCTTTTGCAGGCTTCACCTGATAACAATGAAATTGGGAAGGACCATATTTTTCATTTCAGAATAGTTTATTTCAATTATGTTGTATTTTTTTACATTCGGTAAAACTGTTTAGTAACATCAATTACATTATTTTCGTATAGTAGAACACAAAAAATCGCAGCATGAAGGGCTGTCTGGTTCAAAGTTCCTTAAATAATTAAATTAGGTTTTACCTTTGGGACGTAGTGGGATCTTATTCAACACATAATTTATTACTAATTCAAAACTACTTATGAAAATAATTATATTTAATCCATTTAACATATTTGATTACAGATAATGATGGAGACTGCGAAGAAACCAAATGTTAAAGTCTGTTGCCATTTGCCCGGGAGGCTGGCAGATTTGCAAGGTCTAGGATATGGACTGGAGCGATGTCAGAAATCCCTCAATGATTACTTGGACTCGAAAAGGAATGCCTTTCCGAGGTTTTTCTTCATTTCTGACGACGAGCTACTGTCAATCCTCGGCAGTAGTGAAGCGTCCTGTGTTCAAGAACACATGGTGAAGGTTAGAAGTTAAAAATTTGATTTCATGTTAACATTAATATTTAAATTTCCAGGAAAGTATTGTACTCTTTAGTCAAACTCAACATGAAACACATCAGTTCAAGTGTTTACATAGGCCAGACTCAATAACAATTATGATAGAAGCTTTGTAATGCACATTTTTGACAACTTGCCGTGCCCCCCGTCACCCCCTCCAAAAAAAGTTGTAAGACCAAGGCATATTCATAATTTGGATGTTAAATATACTTTTTTTAAAGTTATTAAAGTTCTCTATAAGTTTTACCCGTCTCACCTAAAATGTAAAGTAAAAACAACAATTTGATATTGTGGTCGTCAGATGTTCGACAATATCTGCAGCCTCAGACTTGGCCTTGATTCCCTGAACCGGACAATAGCATCTGCCATGAACTCGTGTGAGATGGAGGTGATGGAGTTCCGCCAGGATGTGTTTGCTGAGGGCAGAGTGGAGGACTGGATGGACCTAATGCTACAAGAGATGCGCCGCACCAACCGATATATCACCAAGAAAGCCATCTTCAATTATGGCAAGGTCCGGAGACCAAGGTAAGACACTCCTTTTTGTCGCAATACTCTGCTAAGTATAAGGAGACTTTTAAGAGGAACTTTACCAGCATTTACCCCCAGAGCCGTTGCCCATCCACGAAAAAATAATGTTTAGTATGTTAACCCTTTTATGAAATTTTATAAATAATATTATATAGAAATAGATAAAATAAAATGCATTCCCAAGCAAAATAAGATAACCAATATATAAATCTATATATATATATATATATATATATATGTTGAGCTATTTGTGGTTTTACATTATACTGAAGATAATATAAAATAGTATTTTTCGGTTTTTTTTTCATAAAAGAGTAAGTAATTGTCAAACAGTGACTATATTTTAAAGATAGTATCATATAGATTTTATTAAACTATACAATTTAACAAAACATACAAAATAACGATTACCTCCTATTCCATGCATAAGTTTTCATATTACAACCATTTTAATTTTTCAAATTAGGACAGATTGGATGCTCGATTTTCAAGGAATGATTGTTCTGGCAGCCAATCAAGTCTGGTGGACGGCTGAAGTGGAGAACGTGTTTGTTAAAATTACTAAAGTAAGTTCATATTATATTATTTCATTATCTTATCATTTGTATTTTATTGTATTCTCATAACATATGACAGTATTCAAGGTTAGAATGCATGTCATTTCCATATTGTCCTTATTTAAACACATAAAATCACTTTAAATATAAATTTTCGTTACTAATTAAGTACCTACTTAATTATATATACATTAATTTAATTTACATTTACAACTGATCCCTTAAGAAAACTTCGTCAATATTTATTGAAATTTGACAATCCCACATCTGCCTAGTCTGGTTACAGCTACTTTATTTCTGTGAGCCATCATGGTCTTTAGTTACAGGCCAGAGTGTTAAATGTGGCAGCTCCGCTTGTAGTGACGTCATGAGGCCTAGCGATTTGCCAGTTCTTACGGAGAATTGTGTGAATATTTACAAATTTTTATTTTATTTTTTTGCATTTAATACAGATTAGTAACTTTGAACGATACTGACCGTTAATCTAAATATGTTTTAAGTTTCGGATGGACATCTCGAAGTTTTGTAAATCTCTCTTCCAAGTAGTACCTTATATTATCATGTCGCCAAAGGTGCGCCACTGTAGCTATGGCAGTCACCCCACCAACCCCTCTCTTACCACCCTTTCAGAGTGTCCACAGTTAATCCAGACAGCCCCCCCTTCCTCCAATCCTTTAAACTTTGTTGCTTAGTACTCAACAAAAGACAAGCTATCACCGATGTAGTCTACTCTCCGAAGAGTGGTGCCGAGCTTAGAGTCACAATCTTGATGTTTTATTAGAATGTCGTCCCGAGTCAAAGGACAAGGGCTCAAACCCCTGTAATAGTAGAATCTTTCTGAGTAACCTTAGGAAATCTTTATTTTCAGTAAATTGTGACTTTTTATTTGGTTTATCTATTACTGTAGAAATATAAAAATATATATTTTATTCCATATATTTAAAAAAATATAGCCCTTTCTTTTTGTTTTTTTCAGTGACATAGTTTTTACAGTCGCTACTTACGCTGGTTATTTAAATACGTGGTATAAGGAGGGAATAAATAAAATAAGTGCACCACCATTTGTTTGTATCGAATATAGAAAAAACAAAGTGAAAATCACACTTTGCTCTAAACAAATTAGAACTATCTTAAAAAAATTAATGATTCAGAAAAAGGCTAACTGGCGAAAAATTGCAATTTATTTTAATTACATTTAATTTTAATTATACTTCACTTTACAAATACTGCTAACTTTTTTCGAATATCATACTAAATAGAACATTGTATTCTAAGATCTAAAAGAAAAAATCTGGAATAAATATAACTCGGTAAACCATGTTTCCATTAAGATCATTAATATATTATTAATATATGATTATAATTTATTTAGAACTAAGATTTTTCTTTCTTTTTTATTGTTACGTTCAGTACACAGTTTATTAACGGCTTAATCTGATTGGGTAGAAATGAGGAAGGTAGCTAAGAGGAAGTGAACTCACATTTGCGTCGAGTGAAGATGGGAAAACCAGAGTGATACATCACTTGAGGGAAACCATCTTCAGTTCACACGGCTGAGTTACGAACCTAGACCACCCCATCATTGGTAATCAAGCCAACGGCTCTACCTCTAGAACACCGCTGTGTGTAACTAATATTTGTAAACAAATATTCACTTTCTAGCAACACCTCAAAGTGAAAGTATTGTGATTGTTAAAAAATTCAAACTCGATATTTTAATAAATGTTGACATTTCATGACCCTCCGAAACCAAAAAGTGATTTTCGTGATATCGTCTGTCTGTACCTCGGGCTAGAGCTGAAACAATTTTACCGATTGGGATAAAACTTTATATCTGGGATTTTCATAAAGTCCCCCTGAGTAGTTTTTGTAATTAGATATCTAACCCTAAATTTAAGGGTAGTTTATTGAAGGGCAAAAAGATAACAAATCGATTTTCTTAGAATTCGCTCTAACAAGTTTGAAATAATTTTATATCTGAACACTGTTTATCATTATAAACAAGATGGAAATTCTTATTTTCTCATGAATATAGCTTTGACGGTACATTACACGAGGGAAACTTTCCAATTTTCATAATTTCCCACAACTATTTGAAATAATAACTTATCATTGTAAAGTTGAAGTAGGCCTACTATTATAGGTAAAAATATATTTTTTAAACATATTTTTATAAAACCAATAATTTCTGAGCTATACACAAAATTTAATATCATACATACGTTTTAATCCAAGTCTTTGAAAATGAATTTGATTCTCATGCCCTTTGTCTGACAAAGATGTTTCTCTTTTCTCAGATTCTCTGTAACAGTGTTCCTAGTTCCTAATGCCATAGAATAAGTATTAAAGTATATTATTTCATTTTTGATGTTTGGTGTAGTGTTTCTACAATAAGGTATAGATTTTGTTTCATAAATCTTAGTGAATGTCTATTTTTAAAATAAAATCGAAAGAAAGTCTGTGTGGTGCACTGTGACATTTATTATTTATTACAAAAATACAAAATATCCTTTAGCTTTATGTTTGTTGGGTTGTGGACCTAATTTTCCTAAGGCTTTATTTATTATTATTATTATTATTATTATTATTATTATTATTATTATTATTATTATTATTATTATTATTATTATTATTATTATTAAATTATTATTATTATAAAATTATTATTATTATAAGATTATTATTATTATAAAATTATTATTATTATTTATATATATTATCATTTTTTATTATTATTATTATTATCTAGTATTATTTATATACATTATTATCATTTATTCTTATTATTATTTAGTATTATTTATATATATTATTATTATTATTATCATTTATTATTAATTATTATTTATTATTATTAGTATTATTATCATTATTATTATTGGAATTTATCGACCTTTTTTAACAGCCTGTGTATGTGTGTTTGTAATTTCTTTTAAAATAAAGAAGTCTTAAATTAAAATAATTTGATAGTTTTCATGGGACAGAAATAATAGTTTTAAGACACATGGCTCGCTCCCCTAAATTAAATTCTTGGATCCACCACTGAATCTTAATATCTTTAAAATTAATCCTGCTGTAAGTATTGGTAACTTTATACATATTGTTGATCATCTCACTAGATAATTTTTTTTATAACTTTCCAATAGTATGAAGTAAAATCGATCATCTTTAATACAGATAAGGTATTTATAAGCTTTTTAATTTAAATGATTATCTATTTAATATTTCATATATTATCACATCATAGTTTCTCTTAACTATTTACATTTTTATTATTTGATTCTTAAATTCATAATTTTATAACATATTTTTATACAATAATTTGAAATAACCTTGGTTTTCCTCAGTTTTGAAGATGGTGTAAAATTCATTCTTCAATCAAACGCTCAAGAATATTATGTTGATGAGATTTATTGCTAAAGGATTGTATCGATAGACTGATATAATTGATTCCTTACTTGAAGAATATAATAATACACTACACTCAACTATTAAGATGAGACCTATCAATAATAAAGATGATAACCCTCTCCATACCATTTATCAACTATACAGAACTGTAGATCCTACTAAAAGGTCTAAACTTGGGTGTATCCTTTTTATCCACAAGAATAAGGATATTATTGCTAACGGTCTTACAGAAAATTGGTCTACATAACTGTTCAAAATATGCAAGGTTGTCGAAAAGACTCCAAGAACATTCTTGCTCGAGGATATTAAGGGTAGACAAATCCTAAAGGATTCTAAGCTCAAGAGCTGATAAAAACATTGTGTCCAGAATTATATTATGTAGCAAAGATTCGCAGAGCAAAAATATATTTACATGGCCTACGTCGAATGGTTAGGGTTTGACTTCCCGCACAATTCACGGATCTATGTATCCAATATTGTATTATTTTTTAAATAATTCTATTTAAAATATATGTTATGTTATTTGCCTTAGAGATATTTATTTGAAACGTTTAAAAAGTATAATAGGACTGTGAAAAAGGTGCATAAACATCAACATGGTGTCAGGGGTAGAGGTGAGGGCTGTGGGGTAAAATAGAGGGTGGGATCGAATCAGTGGTGCTTTTATTGGTCCTACCTATGTTTAAGTGAATTAAGAGTGAAATGATTGATAGTGTGATAACCAATAGTGGCTAGATAAGGTCCAATACCTCTTTGGAGCGGGGATGCACTCTTGAGGTTCTATTTAATATCTATGTCATAGAAATTACCACCTCAAAATGAACAGCAGAATTTATATTTGGTTATTACTGATGTAAATTAGGATAGGACTTAGGTTCTTCAAGTATTTGAGAGTTTAACCCTTTGATTATTGCTATGTGTTAATTATTGTCTGTGTAAAATATTTAGATAGCTGCACACATTATTATGTATAAATAAATTTGCTCCAATAAGTGAAAAAAAATGTGGTCCTTTAAGACTTTCCATGTAATAAAAGTATTTATTTTTAAAATAAATATATTACAAGTATCTCTAAGTTAATGAATGTATAGCTTACAAATATAAACTATGGAATATAGTCAAATGTTATGCCGGTAAGTTCATTTTAGAATATAACATAATTTTCCTTAGTTCTCTTTGAACAAATATTTATAAATAGGTAATAATTCTTTTTGATATAAAAACATAATTAAGATATCTGAAATAAAATGAATAAATAGTAGCTCAAACACAATATGAACTTAAATAAACTAATTCTAGAGCAGTAATCATTGATAAGTTACACTTTATATCATAATCCAGCTACCAAACGATGATTTGCATCAGTTTTAGCATCACTCGCGTACTAAACAATATTGCTGGGGATACGGCTTGAAGCTCTAGGGTGGACTTAGTTTCCCACAATACTTCCACACAAATGTGTAGTTAATTTTTTAAAACAATTTTAATGAGAGGTAAAATGTTGTGAAAAACAAACATAAGTCAGGTATATATACCCACACATTAAGTATATATAGTATTAAAATAATTGATGGTTATATGAATCAATCAAATGATTCACTTGTTTTTTTTACAAACAGTGTAGTTATGATTCTTGGACTTCGTAAAACATTATATATTATAATCAGGATTGTATCCACAAATATATGTCAAAGTGAGAATACTAAATTAAATTTAACTGTCAATACCTGCTTCGGTGGCCGCATGTTCTAACAAGCTACTCTCATTGTGTACTAGACTGCCGATCACGGAGTGGTCCAGGTTTGAATCTTAGTCGGGTGTACTAAAGGTAGTTTTTCTAAAATGTTTTATATTCTCACTCTACACAAACGCGGGTAAACTTCCTAGCGTGATGAGTACATCAGCATATAGCTCAAACTGTAAGATGCGGTGCTAAATAAAACAGTTGATCGCTGTGTGCAAGGAATTTGTCATGTTTTTTTAGTACCCATTAGCCCTACAAACCTTCTACCTCAAAGAAGAAAAATAAATAAATGAAGTTATGTAAACTTTTATTCTTAAAAATAAAACATAAAGATAGATTGTTTGTTACATTTATATTATTGACAATGGAAAGGAGAACACAGATAATACTTGACTGTACATTACTGTCATTGGACGTTAATGGCTGCCTCTTGAATTGATTGGTCGTTACAGCCCAATCACTCGAAAGTAGTAATATACGCTCGTTCGCATCAAAAAGTCCTTGAAAGCTATCTCCGTTCTTTAAATAGCCTATGGTAAGATCTTGTTTTCACTTTCAGATGGCAGACTGTGTAACCCACATAAAACAAATTATACTCGCATTCGTGGGAAACCTAGCTCAGCTCTTTCATAGAAAGAAGGGTTTGGTGTTTAGGGGCAATGTGTTTTGGAAGGTCTTAGCCCCAATCTCGTTAAGTGGGCAGGGCTCACAGGTTTTAGAGTCTGTGGCTCACAGCACCCTTTCATGACAAGACCTCACAGCAGACTGACAGAGGCAAAATTTGGAAGATTAGATTGTTTTCACTCTGATCCCTCCCCCAACCCCTGGAGTAGGTCACGGAATTGTAAGATTTGTACATCAAGCAATGTGCTACTTTAGGGTAAACAAATTACGTTTGAAAACAAGGATCGGGCATTTAAAAAAATACACGCTCGGACTTTCTCACTCCATTGTTTAAAAATGGAGATATTTAATCAAAACTCGTAATGCGTGCTATGAAACGAAATAATATACACTAGCAAACACGAGCTATTTTTGACATTTTATTAGCGGTTGCACATTCTATGGTTATCGCATTATTATTAAATTCCTCATTTATAAATTTAGACCAATAAAAAAGGTAAATATTGATTATTGAGCTTAAAATAATATATATAGATCATTGTTGTACAAACATTTCTCCTAAGAGGTTGAAGGAAAAATAACATCAACTTTTTGAGACTTAACTTATTTATTTACTCTATGGGATTAGAGAATTATTGCGTTAAAACTTAAGTAGTATCTCTTATCTGTACAACTAAAGCTCATAAAATTGTATATTTGCCAATATCTTAGAAACTAATATTTTTATAAAGATATATTTCAGTTAAAAGTTTTTTTTATATTACTACCATTTTTCATTGATGAGTTATTTAGCATTTCAAAAAGTTGTGGATATACGGAAATTTCCTCTTATATCAAGTATCTTTAAAGTCATATTTAGGGGAAGAAGAAAATGTACATTTTATAATCTTAATCAACGCCTAGATACGAATTTTAATCAACATCGTTAAAGCCGATTTTGAGAAAATCGATTTTTTCTCTTTTCGACCTTTATTAAACTACTCTTAATTTTAGGGTGAAATAGACACACAAACAGACGACATAACAACAACCACCATTTAGGGTTCGGGGGGTCATGAAACGTCAACATCCATTAACATCTCATGTTAGATTTTTTTTAACAGACTCACTACTTTACCTTTAGTGTTAGAAAAGTTAAAAAATATATATTTTTTAATATAGCTTGAAAATTATTGGTTTTATAAAAATATGTTCCAAATAAAATATTTGTATCATAAATAGACCTACATATTTGCAACGATAAGTAATTTCATATCTCAAAGAGTTACAAATATATGATAAAAAAAATATTAGAATTTACACATCAGACCGGAACCTGTAAAGTCATTTAGACGAAAAATTAAGAGTACCCATTTTGTTTGTAATATTGATCAAAGCTTATAAATGAAATTTAATAAAAATTATTAGAGCTTTGTTTGATAAAATCGATTTTTTTCTCTTTTCACCCTTCATTACACTACTCTTAATTTTACGGTTGGATTTCCAATTCCAAAAACCCCTCGTGGCAACCCTATGGAAACCCTAGATACCATTCTTTAGCTCAATCGGTATAATAGTTCAGGCTCTACTCTGAGGTACAGACAGACAGAATATGGAAATGAAAAAAATACTTTTTGGGATTCGGAGGTCATGAAACGTCGAAATTCATCAAAAACTCGAGTTTGAATGTTTGACAATCACTGCACTTTCTCTACCTGTAAGATAGCGAGAAAGTAACAAGTCGAGACATGTTTTAGATTAATCTTCACGTATTCGAGCTGAATTAAACTTTATTAAAATTAAATTTTATCTTGCGTGTAGTGATTAAAATTTAATTTTTAATTCTAGTTATACATATTTTAAGAAATTAAATTGTCCATTAATACTTTGTTAGAAATTAGTATACGTACAGTAAATATATGCTTTTCCTCTTATTTCCCTTAATGTAATGTTTTTTGCATAGTCCAAAGAATGAGTGGAAACTTATTGGATTTATAAGAATAATTATAAAGACCATAAAAATAAATATTTTAAATTTAGGCAACAGAATTCAAATTATGGTTCTCTACTTCACGGGACCAGCTTAATGAAGCTTCCGGACGGGATTTTAACCCCGTCCTCCTGAATATAGGATTAACACGGTAAAATGAAACTAACACGCAACCGTTGAACAGTGAACTAGATTCTATTTTTATACTAATAAATCAGTATGTACTTACTTTGATCCATCAATAAAACGCTTCTTCCCCTTAATTCATCCAAATTTTTTTGTGGCGAGCAGATAGTCGAAGTCTAGTTTTTTTCCCTTTATGGTGGTCCGTTTTGCTTGTATTATATAATTCTATGTTATTAATATATAATTATAATTGCTATCGAAGGCAAAGCATACACAACTGTTAAGAAACACAGGACCAGTTTGTAAACACATTTACTATAAAAGCTACAGTAAATATTATTTTTAACATTTTTTAATGAATACCCAATACTTAAAAATGTATGGGCTCACTGTACGTTGTCTCAACTCCCAGCAAGGCGAGGGCAGACATCCAACTAAAAGAGCGCATGCGCATGGAGTCAACTGCTTTTCCTTCTTTCTCCAGCTATTCTTTACTTCCAAGGCATATATGGTGGATATGGCTGCGCCACTTGATTAGCATTAGCTTTGACACATTAAAACAGCAAAAGGAAATTATCAATTATCTTTACATTTTCTGTTGTGACTTTATTTGTTTTAGAAAGGCTGTATCTACGATTATCTAGTAGTTACCTTCGTCTCAAAACTGTGACAATATACTTAAAAGGCCATTTAAAATGAACAAGTTTCGAATTTTCACTGTTTTTTATATATATATATATATATAGATAGATTATCAAAATGTAAGGGTGAGAGTACTAGATAAGCATGTTCCCACATTTTATCTTCATTTTGGCTTAAGTCAAGTTTGGAAAAAATAAAACACTACCTAACCATGGCGTATTTCCTGAACGTCTGTAACTCATTCCAGCGCTCCGGTAGGCGGCCCCCTTAATAGCACCCCATGTCAGGACGGTAACCATTGAGAGGATATAACGAGATCGCAGAAGTGTGGGTGGTAGGTGTCGATCAACCCTTGGTCCTCCGCATGACGTGACTTGAGATGTTTTCCGTCTGTCAGCCTCGATCCTTCCGTTCAGTTTTACAACTATCAGGGCAATATGGAAGTTGTCTGAAAGTTTCCCCTGCCTTCTAGAAATATGTGGTTTGAGAGATATCTGGGACCTATACAGGCCGTAATGAGGTTAAGTTCAGCAATTTGTCAATGACTCAGGTCCTTCTAACTAAGACCCATACAAATCTTCACATTTAATGTGTAACAATTTATGACACTATATATGAATTGTCACTTATTTTATCAATCTTTCCTTTTTATGAATAGCCACCCTCCCCAACCTAAGGAGACCACGTTGACCCTTATTCTAAGCAAGGTTCCGTGTGCTGTTGACAGGGCTACAAGAGAGCTATGAAGGAATACTTGGACCAGATGAACAGGCAACTTGACGAGCTGGTCGTTAGAGTCCGCTCTCACCTCTCCAAGAACGAGCGCAAGAAGTTTACCACGGTCCTCACTATCGACGTTCACGCTAGAGACATCATAGAAGTTTTTGTTCGAGACAGGTACACTTTGAATAATATGTTACAATATCGTATATTCTTATCCAGCCCAAGAAAATCTGAAAACTTTATCTTGACATATTAGCTTTAGCTTATTTTTAACATTGGATACATTTACTTAACACATCCTGTGTGAAGCGTTGGTAATTAACTAGCTTGTATTATACAAACAAGTAGACACATATGAGAACTTGTTTTAAATTATTCAAATATTAATAATGTCGGTTGAAATATGTATGTTCAAGAGCTTGGGTGCCTTACTTATTTTATTAAAGAGACAAATTTACCTGTTTTTTCTCAATTGTTGGAGAGGACTAGCTCAATACTACGCAATTAATATAGGTACTGTCAGGGCAGAGGTTTGACTTTGGAGGACAAGGGTTCATTGTTCCTTAAGGTGTGAGGTTCAACCAAGATAGCTTGAATAAAGTCAGGCACGTAACACTCCTATAGGTTTATAGATAAAAAGTGCGCTCGTACACGGTCGTCATAGTAACGAATCTAGGGCTCACCCATTCCCAGTCACCAAAATGTCAGGTGGTCATAGCTTAAGAAACTTTCTACTACACTCAGCAACTGCCTGTTCAAGACTCACTGCTTCTAACTCTCAAGAGCAGGGGTTTCCAACTTGTAAGGGCTCGAGGGCCCCAGTGGAAACCTTAGGCACGTTTGCGGGCCGCACTTTAATAATAGGCCAATTTTCGTATAATTTTGCAAATAGAACAGAGTACCAGTATGAAATAATATGCATAGTTTAATTGAAACAAAGGTTTAATCATTTTAATTGCTTAAAACACTATTTTACAATTGCATAAAAGAGTTAAATTAAAAATAAACAAAAACTATTATACCCAAAACAATTGAATTTCGAAGAAGAGCAAGAATGTCAGTTTATTTGACTTTATATTTTACAAATGGCAAAAAAAAACTAACCCAAAGTCAAACTGAAATTAATTATGTAGTCAAAATAAAACTTAAAAAAGCGCAATTTAGTGGGAGTATTGTGGTCGATCAGCTGGATCTACCAATGAACGAATATCCACCTCCAGCTCTGTTGTTGCTAATCTCAAATGATGCAGCAAGGAAGAATCTGCAAGTCAACTTCTGTACTGATTTTTGATGAATTTCATAGAAGAAAAAATACTTTTACATATGTACATGCTTCCAAACATTGAAGTCATTTTTAAGTACAAATTGTCTTAAGTTTGGGTATTTTTCGCTGGATAACTGTTTAAAAAAATGTGATCCCTTTTCTTTTCTGGTCTGTAGGAACGTATCGGCTTGTAGATCGCACAGCTCAAGTTGTAGGTGTGGTTCTTGTTCCTCGATTGTAGCACCAATAGGATTCATGTAAAGCTGGACACTGCTTTTCAGTGTTTCAGTTCCCTTGAATCGTGTGTTGAATTCTTCAATGATTTATTGAATGTGTGAACTGAGATCTGAAAAATCTATAGTTTCCTGGTCTTTCTCCGCCGCTAATTGTAGACAGCAAGGGAAATGTGTCAAGTCATTGTTTTCCAAAACACGTATGAAAATCTTTAACTTGTTTCGAAATCCATTTACAATTCCCACCATATCTGATATGACCTGGTTTCTTCCTTGAAGACTCGGGTTTAAGGTGTTAAGGTGATTTGTCATGTCTGTTAGGAAAGCTAACTGCTTTAAAAATTTTGGGCTTTGAATTTTTTCTTCTAGTTCAGTGGTATCAGACGAGACAAATTTATTAAGGAATTCAGGGATTTCCTTGCGAATAGCAAAAAACTGTTCAAGGCACTTTCCTGCACTCAGCCACCTTACATGGTTGTACAGCAGCAAGTCTCCATATTATGCCTCAATTTCCAGTAAAAACTGTTTTAGTTCTTTTAGCAATCTTGTCAGACCTATCTTCTCCACTGTCATTACTGTCGCTCTGTCTGTCACAATGGCTGAACATTTACTGAAGCCTCCAACTATGTCGACAGTTTTTAACAGCATCATAAATGTCTCTCCCTTTTGTTGTTCCTTGAAGAGAGCAGACATAAAATAGCTCCTCTTTACTGCTGAAATCTTTGAAGGTGGTGCGCACAAATATTAATAGCTGACTGACATCTGACTGGTCAGTACTTTCATCAAGGCATAGCTAGAAATGCATGCTTTCTTTAACCAATCAAATCAGCGATTTTTCTACTTGTTCTCCCATGTCACTGAACCTTCTCTGTACAGTTTGGTTGGAAAGTGGCACTGATTCGAATTTCTCAGCTATTTTAGCATCTCTAAAAGCCTTTGCCATTTCCATAGCACACTTTTTAACAAGATTGTCTTCAGTGAAGGTTTTTTTTGCCTTTGCAAGTTCAAGCGACACTGCGTAGGAGGCGTACAGGGAAGATGACTGATTTTGTAAACTTTACTAAACACACCTGTTTGCGGTTTTAATTTATTTTTGAAGTCTGCGACCAGTGCGTGTCGAGCTTCTTCCTTATATGTTGCATACTTGTTCTCATGCATTGTTGAGTAGTGTCGTTTAACATTGTTCTCCTTCGGTACAAACACAATTTTCATGCATACTAAACATTGAAGCTTCCCACTGTTGTTAGTAATTAAATAGTCACTTTCCCAGATTTCCTTGTAAATTCTGTTTTCATTTTCAATTTTGCGTTTGTTTGAGTTTCCGCTAATTTTTTATACATGTAAAAGACTCAAGCAGCGGTACACTCCACACTCAACACAAAACCAAGCCTTCAAAATGGACAGTAGCTTGTGAAACTTCACTACACGTCAAGCAAGCGCGACTGAGCTTGAGTGGAGACGGGAGGAGTAGCCAGCAAGCCTTGCTGGGCGAGCGATGCAGTGTGTAACTTGTAGAATAGCTGACTATTAATTATTTATCAACTTCGTTTGACCATTTTTGTCGTATGAATATTAATACATCTTTTGAACAAGCTATGAAATATTTTTCATAACTTTTCTTGAGATTTAAAAAATAATTCTTAAAATGATTGCGCGGGCCGCAAAAAGTGGTCTCGCGGGCCGCCAGTTGGAAACCCCTGCTCTAGAGCCCAGCTTTAGTATAACCAACTAGAATTTGCCTACTCTCGGAGGATTCTAATGATGGCATAAAGTGCCAATCAACTCGCTGATATCCATGTGATGCTTGAATATCGCTTTCAAAAGATTCAATGATCTCCCACTGGAATCAGCATTTATGGGCCTATGTGTGGACTTAAGAGGAAACAGCACACACTTCAGATATATAACTTTACAATAGTGAAATTACAAGCTGACTGGTGAGAGATGAACTTACAATAGTACAATTACAAGCTGACCGGTGAGAGATGAACTTACAATAGTACAGTTACAAGCTGACTGGTGAGAGATGAACTTACAATAGTACAGTTACAAGCTGACTGGTGAGAGATGAACTTACAATAGTCGCAACTACAAGCTGACTGGTGAGAGATGAACTTACAATAGTACAACTACAAGCTGACTGGTGAGAGATGAACTTACAATAGTACAGTTACAAGCTGACTGGTGAGAGATGAACTTACAATAGTACAACTACAAGCTGACTGGTGAGAGATGAACTTACAATAGTACAATTACAAGCTGACTGGTGAGAGATGAACTTACAATAGTACAATTACAAGCTGACCGGTGAGAGATGAACTTACAATAGTACAACTACAAGCTGACTGGTGAGAGATGAACTTACAATAGTACAATTACAAGCTGACCGGTGAGAGATGAACTTACAATAGTACAATTACAAGCTGACCGGTGAGAGATGAACTTACAATAGATATCAAACTCTTTGAGAGCAGCATCACTAGATTGAGAGCTTATACACTGTGGCTTATGTAGGCCTATACATATAAACATAGCATTTCTATGTTGTTCTAAACTATTTAAGTTACATTCTTATTTAAATAAGACAATTAATTGTATATTTTATTTGAAGTTATTAGTTTTAGTACAGTTGGGAGTAACCAAATACATACAAATGAAGTAACATCATCATTGCTTAGACTGGATCATTGTTGAGGTAGTCGAATACAAATTCAATACGAGTGAATTATGAGTGGTCTTCATATTTGATCTTATCTGTGGTTTTATCATATTACTTATGCTAATGTGGGATAATTCCCTCTTAACAACACTCCTTGTCCCAAACCATAATACTATATATTTTATAAACATATTGGGAAACTGTTTAGGAAATATCACTCTCAGTACATCTGACCGGGATCGAACAAAAATCTCCCCGTCATCAGCAGTCTAGTATATTGCGAGAGTAGCGCCTTAAACCATGCAGCCACCGAAGTGGGTAATACATATACTTGCCAGAGGATTGGTTTCAGATTGTAAAATTATCAAAGAAGTAGAAGAAGAATACTAATTTAAAATTAATTTGATGCCTAGAGATTAATACCCGATTAGTAAGTCTGCAAATTTTGTAAACAACAACAAAAAAAGACAACAGACAGGGGTATTCTGGTTCAAGATACACTGCCTGAGATTTGAAAATAGATCACCCTTTACAATTCTTTTCAAGGAAACTTTAGTTGACCCTGCTACTTCCCTTAGAGAAATACATTTACTAAATAAATGAAATTCACTTTACCAGTCCCACACAAATGCAAATGAAAAAATAAAACCGACATGAAGTCACTCTGGCAATACATGCCACCTTCAAAACACCTTCAAAAAACCTTCAAAACACCTTCAAAACACCTTCCTCCCTGAATATCTGAACACTCGGCCAAGGGATTCTTTCTGGCACAGTGAGAATGATGATGCCATTTGTAATGACTAAGACACATTCCAACTTTCCAGATTCCTTAAGTTAAAATATTATTTTTAGAGTTTTGACCAAAAAAAAATTAAAAATACTAAACATGATATTATTGGATTTATCTAAATCAACTGTGTTAATATCAAGTAAGATGATAAAAGTATCTTACTTTTAGTCTGTTTTAATAATAACAAACTCACAACCTAAAGAGTTCCAGAGGGAAGATGAACCAAATCTAAAAAATACTTAACTGCAGAATAATAGCCTTGTGGTTATGAAAATACCAATAAAATATTTTGGTTTAAGCTTGACTCTACGTTATTAAAGCAATAAAACAATTAAAAGTCTATAGTTAATTAATTACTGTTATTTAACTTTAAGATCCGTCTTATCAAAACTGACTCTCATGGAGTTAATGTAGAGTAAGCAATTGTCTTAGCAAGATACAAGAAGATGTGATATCCTTAAATATTGAAACACCTCTACACAAAATAAACCTCTACAATAACAAAATATTAGCTCCCCCAAATATATATTGTCACTTCAAATTGGCTTATTATCTAAACCATTTCGTCTTGCCTATTCTCAGTAAGGGTCGTCGCCAGAACGTGGAACCTAGATATTTCCGACCATAGTGGAAGCTTTTAGTTGAACACATCACCCCACCTCACGTAGCCCCTTCTATTCCTGAATACAGCTCGTTCCTGTCACAACTCATTTGTCAGGGCAACTCAACACAAGAAAATATGCATGTGCTACCGTACAAACCTGACAAACTAGATCGGACTGAATTGATACATCCCAAGAGCCTCAGGAGGAACTAGTTTAGCCTAGTCTAAATTCATTGATCCTGAAATGTTGGCCTAGCTTGTTGAATAAATTAGTATAGCCTACAATTTTATTAGGCTAAACCAGGTTTAGGTTAGGTTGGATTAGGTTAGCTGACAACATTTGCGCATGAACTGTGAATGATGAAACCTCTCCAAGGTCGATTCATAGTATGAGTTAAGAATAATGCAAACAAGTACTGCCTAAAAATATCAGGCTATATCACTTTATCCTACAAGTGGCAGGATGTATCAGTTTGTCCTGGAAATGGGGTTTGGAATGTAACACATGCACCACAATCTGAGACACATCTCGCTTGAAAAGGCATTACGGTAACAAAGGAGCCACTATGGCGGATATTTATTCTAAATTATTTGTTTTTGTTTGAATTTACAATACTATTCTTGGACTTGGTAATCTGTTTAAATTAGTTCTTGACCCAGTTTCTTACTATGTTTAAAGTAAATAGTTTATGTCACCTTGATGAAGTGAAAAGTGTGCTTCCTTTTATCTGGACTTACTGTATTTAGTCCTTGCATCCATTTTACAAGACAATTCGTTAAATAATTAAGTTGTAAATAAATATGTTTTAAAAAGTAACTCTTTAAGTCAATTTTAATTTATTTTAAATATGAATATATATATGTTTTGGACATTTAAAGATTAGATACTTTATTTTTGGGATCTTTAAGTCTTTATATTTTGCTATACAAAATATGTAAATGTCAGTTCCCATAGAAAATGTTACGAGATTTAAATCATTTCTCTGGACTCATACAGTCCTCAGGCCTATATTTTCAGCCAGTTATAGCAAAGCATTTGTTCCCTACAATTTATTTTAAGTATTTTATCACTTCAGACAACACAGAACAAAATTAAGATGAATTCTCCTTGTATGTATTACTTATTAACCTGATAAGCTATAAGGTTACATCATTTACTTAAAATCTGAACTTTCCAATTATATGGTAGCTTTATTTACCATGAATAATACTTATCAAACTCACCTAGATATTTTAACAAGCAAAAACAAACAAATGATGTAGAGATATTTTTCTCACAATCAAATTAAATTGTTAGAAGCAATGAAAAAAAATTAGTAAGGAGATTAAAAATAGTTTTTAAAGTAATTGTTTCATATTTTAAATGTGGCATTAAGTTATTCATTCATGTACCTCACATTGTTTTAATTGGTTTAGTCACTTAATTATTCTTATTTATTTATTAGGGATATTTAACGTGCACTTTCTGAACCGACTGATTATATCAGCACATGAGAATTATTTCAGTAAGTGAGAGCGAAAGGGCCTATAATTTTGCTGGTAAAGGCATTTTCACACACCTTCCAGGGTTATTTTACATGTTGCAATCGATATTAGACCGACGACTTTACTTCCCCAATAAATTAGATAGTGACACTCAAGTTGTCTTTTCAATAACTTGTTTTTAGTAACAATAGCCTACATTCAAGAACCATGTTAGATTACATATATTTATAAATATAATTTTCAAAAATATATTTTATCTAATGAATTTGTCTACAAGTTGCTAAATTATCTAAAAAATATGTTGTGTTTTGGTGTGAAGTATTCTTGATGCTCAGGAGTTTGAGTGGGAGATTCAGCTCAAGTTCTATTGGATCAAAGCAGTGGATAACTTAATAGTGAAGCAGTGCACAGGTCAGTGCTACTAACTGTTACTCAACACTAATATACACTATATTATATATTTGCAGTAGCTAAGTAAAGTATATAAAAACATTAGAATCATTAAAATACTGATAAAATATCTTAATATTTTTAATGACAATAGTTATGATTTAATTTATATTCATTATATGGAATCTTAGGGTCACCACTGCTGACTCAAATTTAGACTACTCTAATATATTAATTAAAGTACTAGATTGTTGTTATTTTAATCACCATTATCGTCCTTGTAAATACCATCTGTACAATATGTGTTGGTAAAATGTGTCACTCCACTTGTCTCAACATATCCAGGAAGTTTTGAGTATGGTTACGAGTATATGGGCTTGAATGGACGTTTGGTGATCACACCTTTGACTGATCGAATCTACCTCACCATCACACAGGCACTCTCCATGCATTTAGGAGGTGCTCCTGCAGGTAAAAAACATAACTACGTTATTTAATAAGTTTGGGAAAAGCTTAACTTTGATATAAATATATTTTTTAAACTTCGTCATCTGCCAAATATTTGATTACAAACTGGAATGAAAAACGGTAGATTAAATTTAAAAGAATTATCACTTTTGTGCAGATATCTTAGTCTCAAAAATAAGTGTAGTTATAACTAAAATACTAATTTAAAGCTGTACTATTTATATTTTCTTTCATACTTTTTACATATTAGCTTAGTTCTCTCTTCATCTATCTTTCTTCCCTCTAATTCTATTTCACTATCTTAAGTTTTTCTATCATTATATTCTTATAAAAATATTTAGTTCATCATTTTCTATTCTTAATATTCTTCATTCTATGGATAAAAACTCCCTCCTTACATCTTATTATTTTATATCTTTATCAATCTATTTATTAATCCTTATTTTATACTACCCTCTTTCTACCCCTCTAATTTCATTTCACAATCTTCCACCTTAACCCCCCCNCCCCTCTAATTTCATTTCACAATCTTCCACCTTAACACCCCCCCCCCCTTCGATGTCCATCATATTTTCTTCATGTTTTATAACACTACCAATTGATCAATATTAGCCTCATATTTCTAAATTATTGTAATGCTTTTTATCAACTAAATTGAGATGTTCTTGATGTCTCCCATCACAATAAGACAGTAATACAATATAGAAACCTTTCTGTAATTTACATTTATTATTGTATTAAACAACATTTAATTACTATTTAAAGGTGCTATGCTAGTCTGTGTCAATTCTCTAGAAACATATACACCGAATATTGATTGTAAGTTACTTAAAATATTCTGATCTCCCAAAAAAAAAGGCCTAGTTCTCAAATATTTAGTAAGATAAGCAATATCCTGAAACTAAACATCGCTTGAGTTGTAGGGGTGGATGCTAAATTTGTTGTGCAAAGACAAACTTTATAATGAAGTTGAGTGTCCAAAGTAATCCCCTTCACGAATACCATAACTAATCAAATATTTATTGTGCTGTTTTCAGGTCCAGCTGGCACTGGCAAGACAGAGACAACCAAAGACCTTGCCAAGGCCCTAGGTCTGCTGTGCATGGTAACCAATTGTGGGGAGGGGATGGACTTCCGGGCAGTGGGGAAGATCTTCAGTGGTCTGTGCCAGTGCGGAGCCTGGGGGTGCTTTGACGAGTTCAACCGTATTGACATCTCGGTGCTTTCTGTTATCTCCACTCAACTGCAGACTATACGAAACGCTCTTATGACCAACATGTCACGATTCATGGTCAGTTTTTGTTACTAACTTTGCCTATACAGGGTATCCTAAACATTATTCAGCAATACCTGGGGAATATTTTGTGACACCTTTACCTGCAGACCCTCGAACCTGCCTGGTGTTACACTAGAGTGCAAGTTGTAAATTTCTGGTATCCGGTACCAGGGTTCTTCTCCCATAAGTCCTATTCCGCTTCCTGACAGTAAATTTTATTTAGAGTCTCGTCATTGGAGTGGCCAATTACACTATGGCAGAATATAGTTTAGCTATTTTTAAATTTAACTCTCAGTTTGTTCAGAGAGGTAAGTCTTTATTTTGTTTTTAAATAAATTAATCCAACTTATTTGAAGTGTTGTTTTAGTCCTTATAATGAAACATTAAATCCAGGGAAATACTATTTTAGTCAAAGCAAAATAACCACAATTAATTGGAGTTTTCATCACGACACAATGAACCATAAGTGTCACCAAGTAACTACATCACTAGCCCTGACCACAGACCAGTGTAAATGTCTCCCAGAACACTTTTTTAAAACAACACAAGCTTCCAGGACTTTCGACCCCACGAAACAAGAGTAAATCATCAAACAGGAATGTAAGCCCAAGTGATATCATAAGAGATGATTTCACGCCCTAACTCGAATGCTTCGACTCTTCTCCTTTCTACCGCGTTGTGTGTCCCTGTCTTGGTTCCATAGAGGAACAAGCTCTAAACATAATTTTCGTCTGCTTCCTCGTCAGACTCCTCCTCTTGGAAGAGAATCTTGTCCAAGTCCTAGTCTGGAGGGGTTCAGGAATTAAGGTAGAAACTTTTCTCGGAGACAGAGTATGGATTTGGTTTGAAAGTCGGGCTAGACTGAAGAATCGTGGCGTGAAGAGTTTTCGGGTCCCTTGGCAATAAGTCCTTGGAATTCAAAGGAAGCTAGAATTTAGAAGAAATGTACTTGTGAAGAAAGATTGGAATCTCATTTAGGAAAAAAAAAACACCCTCTTTTCACCAATATGGTATTAGAACTTTGACCTACCCTTAACTACAAACCCAACTCATTGCAAGAATGATGCCTTAGATCAGGTTTGGAAATCTTTTAGAAGTGTTGTGTCGAAGTAATATTTCAAAGTCGCTCAGCGTGCTAACCAACCTAAGCCCACCTAAATAGTTTATAGTTCATACTAGTTAACTGGTACAGCTATTAAAACCAATTCAAGTTGATATTTTAAAACGTAAATGTTACAATATGTTTCTAAATCGAATACATTAAATAATTACTGTTTCTTGAATATTTAATATTTTAATGTAAATCAGATAAATTAGAATAAATACAAAAGTGATATATGTATTATGCAAAATTAAAGTTCTAAAGACATTATTTTGAAATTATAAAACAAAACAATTAGTCGGGAAGCTGTGTGCACTTCGATGTTCTCGAGTTTTCTCTTTTGGAACTCTACTAGGTACATTAAAGTATTAAAAAAATGTTGGTCACATTATCCAAATCAGGCTCCATTTTACACAGGAACGCCATCTTGTTTTTCCAATTTACCATTGTAAGTATTTTGAAGGGGAAGATAATATAGAAATCATTGGTATAATTTTATATGTTTCTGGGCATGCCCAGTTCGCTGCTGACACTGAAAATTGATTTTGCCACGATATTCTTGGGCATTTATGGTCATAAATGTATTAACTTTTGCAGATATGAATGACTAGTAGTTTTGGAAGGATTTAAATTGCAGCGATCACCTTCGAAGAAGAGACGAAGAAATGTGGTTGATTGTGTATCCTATGCCAAAAAGTGATAAAAGGTTAAAACACCTTTGGGCGTGGACCTAATAGAAAAAAAAATAGTTCATCAAGTTCATTTCTTAAATACGAATTGATGAATACTTTAGATCATAATGAACTGGAAAGGCCTGTTTACCACATGAAATGCTACAGACAATATATTCTACAAGCTGAAAGAAAAGAAAGCCACACAATGTGAACAGTCAGAACAATCTACTTCAATAACTGAAACTTCACCTAGCCATGAAAGAAGAGCTAACACATCAATACCTTTAGCTGAATTGTGTGTGATATGTAACTGCAGCAATACAAGGCTGACCGGAAACTATACCGAATTTGTGAAGCCGAAATAGCCCAAGGCTTTTAAATGCAACAACATTTTTTGAAGATGAGGTATTTAACAGAACCTGTACATTACCCCATATTGTGAGTGTACATGAAGCTGATGTAATGTGCCACAATGCGTCCATAAAAAACTACTTGCTAAAGTATAAGAGAGTGACTGTATTAAAAGTTGATAGCTTAATTGATGTTACTGATATGACCTATACAGAATTTGAGGAAACACTGGAATTCAGCTATAAAGTATATCATTTAACAGATATTCGGAACAAGTTTGTGTGACGTTTACCTGTAAACATTATAAGCAATAGAACATTGAAAGACATCTTAATCTGGTACTTGGAAGAAAGCATTTGATTTTCGTATCTAAAGGAGGGATCCCACTCACAATTGGTTTATTCTGTTGCTATCAATGAGAGACAAAATGAAGTCATTTGATGGTGTGAGGAAATGTAATGACGCCCTTCGTAGTGAATGCATTGGCTCTAGTTCGAGGTACAGACAGAATGACGGAAATTCAAAAACAACTTTTTCGGATTAGTTGGTCATTAAACGTCAAAATTCATCAAAATCTAGATTTTTTTTTTGATGATCACAATACTTTCTCTACCTGTAAGATAGCAAGAAAGTAAAAAGCGTGATTGTAGGCAAAGCAGCTAAATGCTTGAAAACAAACAAATAATTATAATTGAAGGAGGTTAAACCCCAAATATAAAGGTTTTCAACTGTTTAAAAAAAAATTAATTTTAATAATATTTAAAAGTGATTAAGAAATTATTTTCATTGAATACAAATATTTTCCAAATCATTCAATCATTGTTTTTCCATAAAAAGGTTAAAAATGCCATGTTTTTTCCTAATATTGTATGCAATCACAAATGCCGTGTGAACAGTCACCTGCTAAAATCTGTATGCAATCCATGTGACCAAGATATTGTATAACTTCTTGCACAACTTTTTGTACAAAAAGTTGTGTCTGTGTATACCGAGCTTTAGAGTTTTGTAAAATTTATTGTAGCGATGTGTTTTTGTTTTGATGTGTGTATCGGTGAAAGCTCACAAACAAAAGTTTATAAGTATATGTTTATAGTAAGTAATAAAACAATAATGTAAATAACAGAACATAAGGATGCCCAAAACCACAACTATCATAAAAAAAAACCTCCAAATATCTTCATGAAGCATCAGAAATTTAAAAAAATCCTGGGACCTCCCCTTCTAAGCTTGGGGCCTTGACTGTCAACAGAGGGGGTTCAGGAGGAGCGGTGTCAAAACCCAGAGATAGGAGTTTCTGCTGCAGGCGAGATACTAATATCATAATTTATCTCAAATACCCTCTTATACCCTAAACAAATTACTATACATACATCTTTATTCGTGGTGAAAAGGAATATTTTTTATTGTCTCTAGTAAACAATATAGTGTTTTCAGTCAATGTTCGATTGCTGCCATCTAGGCAATAGCTTTGTTGTGATTTGCACTTTTCATAAGACATTGGTGGCTCACCCAGTGAAGTTTTTTTTGGTAATCAGAGATTCTGTAGCTAGATAGCACTACCCAGTGGCGTAAAACTCAGGGAGCTTTAAATTACTATAAATTTGGTTGAAATAATGTAATCAAATAACTTATGTCCTGATTATTGAGAGTTTAGATAATTAAATATGTCTATCATAAAGTGTTGTAAATTATAACTAAGCTATAGCATTATTTAAATAATTTCATTCGGTTTTAAATAGCGTAGAATTTTTTTATCTTTGTGCAGTCAAGCTGACTGATTGATGACATTCCTAATACAAAACCGAGGCTAACATAGTTATTATTAGGTGAGATTACTAAATTAGTAATTATTTAAGACTATTAATTATTTCTTATAACCTTTATTAAGGTGTTAGATGATTTGGGAAAGGGGGGCCCGAAAATAAATATTGTGGAGGGTCAAGCCTTAATCTGTTACACCCCTGCACTAGTATTTACGTATAGCAACTGGATACATTTAGAAGTTGGTTTGACTACTCTTGTTTGTCATTTTACAATACATAGCTTGGCCTTCACTCCAAAATAGACCATAGTTTCACAAGAAAAACTATGTATTCTAAAAGAAAAGAAATTAATTCATAAATTCCAACAACAATAGCTACTACAAACTTTGTATTGACTCTAATAACAAACCATTCATTTGTTTACTAAGTCATTGTTAATGGGCAAAAAAGAGTGAAATATCTAATTATGGTCTATTTTATTTTCAGTTTGAAGGTCAGGAAATTGCCATTGATTCTAAAGTTGGCATCTTCATCACGATGAACCCTGGGTACGCCGGCCGTACAGAGCTTCCTGAGTCAGTCAAAGCCCTGTTTAGGCCCGTTGTTTGCATTGTGCCTGATCTGGAACTCATTTGCCTCATTAGTTTGTTCTCAGAAGGCTTTCTGCAAGCTAAGGTGAGTCATTAACCTCTCTGGGGTTTGCTCGCAGGAATGTCTTCAGAGATGAGATAAGTCAAACTTCAAGACAGTTTATCCATCTCATTAGTTTTTCTTACATGGCTTACTTCACGCTAGTGAATACTATCAATCTAATTAGTTTATTCTTTGAAGTCTTACTGAAAGCCAATAAGAAATATTTATCTCATTAGTTTGTTCTTAGAGAATGTACTGAAACCCAAGCCATATTATACATCTCATTAGCTGCTTCTTAAAGGATTTTTATAAGACACTTCTGTTACCCTGCTAGCTACCAACTTCCTAAAACCATTTCAAAGAATTATTGAATGAATCAAGGTAAAGTAATTCAAATAAACACTCGTCAGGCAAATACTATCTATTTATCTAGTTTCCCTGTCACTTAATGATCAATAAATCAAAATAATAATATGGGATGCCATTAGGAAACAGTGTCTTGTAGTTGAGTAGTCAAGTTAAAGAAACTACAGTTTCAATATTCCTTCTGTCTGAGTGAGCAGGGAGGACAACCAATAGTCCAGAGAACCTTGGTTTCAATATTCCTTCTGTCTGGGTGAGCAGGGAGGACAACCAATAGTCCAGAGAACCTTGGTTTCAATATTCCTTGTGTCTGAGAGCAGAGAGGACAACCAATAGTCCAGAGAACCTTGGTTTCAATATTCCTTGTGTCTGAGTGAGCAGAGAGGACAACCAATAGTCCAGGGAACCTTGGTTTCAATATTCCTTGTGTCTTGGTGAGCAGGGAGGACAACCAATAGTCCAGGGAACCTTGGTTTCAATATTCCTTGTGTCTGGGTGAGCAGGGAGGACAACCAATAGTCCAGAGAACCTTGGTTTCAATATTCCTTGTGTCTGGGTGAGCAGAGAGGCCAACCAATAGTCCAGAGAACCTTTGGTTTCAATATTCCTTGTGTCTGAGTGAGCAGAGAGGACAACCAATAGTCCAGAGAACCTTGGTTTCAATATTCCTTGTGTCTGGGTTAGCAGGGAAGTACATTAATAAATATAGACAAGAATTCAATTGATTCCTGGTTCTATTTTAAGTAACAGCTTAGATTTGAGTGTATGAATATATTTTATATGTTGGTACCCACTTAAAGATTATTTGTGCTTGAGTCCTGGTGTTAAATAATTGTTAGCCTATATGGCTTGGGCTTAATTCTGATTGCTATTTATGTACCACTGATAAAACTGTTGGTTTCAGAAAGTATATACCATATATGACGCCCCAAAAAATAAATTAAGTTAATACTATAATAATATTAATTACAAATTATACAATCATCGTCCACGAAGCACGAGAGACTTGTAGTTCACTATAACTATGGTCCAAAGTGCTAACAAACTCACCCATACAACAACAAATAACAACATATATGACAAGGCACAAAATATAATGTATTATTGAGTGTGTAAGATATCAAAGCTTGATTCACTAACTATAAAGCACGTGGTGTAATATATTTAGGTGCTGGCAAAGAAGATGACGATTCTGTACAAGTTGGCTCGTGAGCAGCTCTCCAAGCAGAGTCATTATGACTTTGGTCTGAGGGCACTCAAGTCTGTCCTTGTGATGGCCGGAGAGTTGAAGCGAGGGTCACCAGAGCTTCCCGAGGATGTGGTGCTCATGAGGGCACTCAGGTCACTCTCACCTTTATTTTTATCACAACACTTTTTACTTGTGTTTTATTTATTAATATTAATTTGGCAATCAAATTTTGTAATAAGATATCACCTCATTTGCATTTGGTATTTTAAATTGGTCAACAATTATTTATATTTGAGTATTTTTTTTTTACTATCTCATTTATTTATTTTCTACTTTAACAAGAATACACATCATTGGGACTTTAAAAGATAATGTAGGCTACAAATAGTTTTAAAATTGTCAACCCCCCTCTCCCTTCGTTTCTGTATGTTCAATGTGTGGGCCCGGGGATGTGTCAGGATGTCCTTGGCCGAGATTAAGGGGTTACTTGTGTGGGTTTGTGATTGACATTAAACTTGTCTTTTAGAAGGTTTATTAATACTACTATTTTATTACAAATGTTGCACCCAAAAAGGAGAAACCAACCTACTTTGTAAAAATAATTTTATCTACACATCAATAATGACACAGCAACATTTTAAAGTTCACAAGTATAAACTACAATAAACAGCTCTTCTGAGCAGAAGAAAGTAAACACTGTACACAATCTGCCATTAGGGGAAAGTCGTGTCTACATTGAACCAAGTGCACATTTGCAGCGTTTAAACGTAGCTAGCAGAAATTTGAAAACCATTAACATATAAGACATCATAACGACCATAAGTGAACAGTCTCCTAAAGTTCATGCGTGCAGTGCAAACAAGAGATTATAATAACCACATGTGAACTGTTTCCCAACAGTTATAGTGTGAAGCACAACTAAGACATAATAATAATTGTGTGCTAACTGAGTCCTAAACGTAATAGCGTTACAATATTCACCTAGAGAGTGGCCACCATAGCCATATAGACCGATTGTAAAAGTCTAATTATGACCAAATAACAAGTCAATATATAGTATCAGAGATAGCCTATAATAGGTAATACATTCTTGATCGTGGGACTAGCGACCAATAGGAATAAGACAGGACAGAGGTTCGGGTGCTGTTGAACCAAACTATTGATGGACAAGAACTTCATTAAATCACATTAGTCTACGAATATCTTCTGCAGCATCGGTGTGTTATGAGGTTATGGTCTGTCTGAATGCCAGGCAGTCCCTGCATAGTCGTCGAACCTGGTTCCCTGGGCTTGAGCGGCAGCCCCAACTGGTACTTGATGAACCCGATGGCTTACCCCGCGTGTCCCCATGGCAGGCAGCGTCCCCCCCTAGATTAAGGTCTTCTGTAGTCAGCCGCGAGGGCCTCCATAACCTCCCATTTTAACCGGGCCACCGGTCTGGATTCTAGCTAAGGATTCTCGACTCAGTTTCTAACCATTTTAACCTGAGTCTCATTTTGTACTGACGTTAATTGCTCAATTATCTTGTATCCCTTTATTTAATTTATCTAATTTGGTATTG
Organism: Timema genevievae; assembly: GCA_902155825.1. Taxonomy (NCBI): domain Eukaryota; kingdom Metazoa; phylum Arthropoda; class Insecta; order Phasmatodea; family Timematidae; genus Timema; species Timema genevievae. Next base: position 51,996 of record CABFWO010003133.1, on the reverse strand, counting down.
ACTCCTAGTACTATTTGAATCTAAGTTAATTTGTTCCCACTAACTATTTTTATATCACTCCAGTTCGTTTTACGAGTACCCTCCACACCTGGCACTCTCAGAGCTCATCGTTACCATTGAGCACCGGGCACTCTCCACTCTCCACTCTGTCACCTTGGGAGGCACCCTATCGGAGATGGACCTCAGACTACCTATTAGTGAAACTACTGGTGGAAAATCCATAATCTTAATCCATCCAAATCTAACCTAATCTAATAATATTTAATTATTAAAATCCCTAATCTATCCTGGTAATTAATTTATCCTAGAACTAACCTACATTACTCCAGTGTTGGACAAAAAAGTCATACATTTTCTCACCTAGTACACGTTGGCTCCATTTGCAACCGTCCCTTCTCGGAAGCCTGTCTGCTGTCCTCTCCATCTTCTCTATTGTTCTCAAGAGTATGTAGTTGGATTGTCTCGGCGTGTGCTCCACCATCCTCCTGGATTTTAACACCACACGCTGACTGTTGGGTGGGCCGTTCCTTTTCTTCATTCACCTCAGCGACTGGAAACTCCATCGACAGTCCCCCTTCCAGAAGTACTGTGGCTACTCTCATCTTGTTGCTTCTGCTTGCCAGTATCTTCTGTCACTCGTAATTATATGTGCTTTGTGTATGATCAACACTATCTCCCTACCTACACTATTCAAACTACACTTCACTATCCCTCGAACTTACTTCAGAGGTCTCTGAAACTCCACTTGAGTCATCTCCACCTGATTAAGCCTCTCTTTGTCGCGCATCACGGTTAGCAATAGCCCTCCTCACCATCATTTCCCGAACGTGTCTCTCTTTCTCTTCTTTTGACACTTTGTCTACCAGGATATGCAGCTGCTTACATTCCTTCTCATTCCTTCTCATTGACCAAACTGTTTTCCCAATGAGGCAATCTTCCAGTTCTCTCCTAATCTCCTCCTTTTCAGGGCACTCCAGAACCACATGTTCTGGCATTGCCAGCCCTCCACAATCACATATTGGACCTTCTGCCAGCCCCTGTTCGTATAAAGAAGCGTTATACGGTCCCTTGTCAGTCAGGAAATAAACGATCCCCTGAGAAGGATTGAGATGTTTTAGTTCTACTTTTTCCGCTATCGACGGTAACAGTGAAAATGTTCTCTTACCAGTCCCACTGGTTCCCCATATTTTTTGCCATTCCTACTCAAGGGCCTTATCCCTACCAAGGTTCTCACCCCAGCCTTAGTCAAACTTTCCACCATCTCAAACGCCCCTCTCTTCAGCCAGTAACATGCAGCTTTATTCCTAAACTGCAGGTCTAACGGTCTTAAACTCACTACTGTTGTTAATGCATCTGTGGCCACAGATCTGTAAGCAACAGTCATCCTCTGTAAGCTGAGCAGTTTCTTCACTGGTAGAATATTCCTTGGCCTGTTGGCCCCGGTGCTGGCCCGGTACCCCTAGAGTGCCGCTAATAAGGCCTGGTGATACGTGCTTATAGGATGCAGAACCTTCTCCGGCCGATACTAATGATCTTATGCATTATGGTTAAGGCCCTGGTGCACACTTGTTCTACATGTGCTTGTTAGTTCCTGTTCTCATCAAGGGCTCTCCCCAGGTACCTAGCCATGGCTACTCTCTTGATATTCTTATTCTCAATCCTGATGGACAGATTTCTTCTTAATTTGCCTTTGAACACCATGTAGTTGGTTTTACTCAGTGCCATGTTCAGCTTAACCCTCTGACCCCAGTTATTGAAGCCATTCAGTACCCTGTTGGACCTTGTCTCAAGCTCATTTATTGACTTGTCATTTATAATTATTAACAGATCATCTGCAAAGGCCACAACTCCTGCTATTTCCAGGAACGATTCCAAAACGATCAGACCTGGTTACAACCCTACATTCCAAAATATTGGGCCACAGACTGATCCCTGAGAACATACCTTCATGATAACTTTTTATACTTTCTTGCCAGGACATCTCAAGATTGCAAACCATTCCTGCAATAATCCAGGAAACTCTTGTATAAGTTCTTCGAGCATCTTATCTTCTGTACCCGTCCTGTGTCCTTAAGGGATATGGGGAGGACATACAAAATAACAACAAAAATAAACCAGAAAATTGCAGAGTGACCCATATGAACAATGCACAAAGATATATATATATATATATATATATGTGTGTGTGTGTGTGAATTTTATCCAGCCGGATCACTTCACATGTATACCTGAGTTCTGTAAAAAGGAAAAGTAGTTAAATGGCAAGAGGTAATTTTCATTAATGTGACAACATCGTTAACTTTTGGGTGGGATGACACAAAGATAAATCAGAGGAGAACGATAAGAATATAATTTATTTAAATGAATAATATAGGAGTTTAAACAATACAATATATATATGTTTCACAAATAGTTATTAACTTTAAAACTGCAGCAATATAGATATGTAAATTCGTAAAAATAAAAAATGTATTACGGTTATAATGGAGAACAACTTTCACTGTCCAATGAATGCCCTGAGAGCCCAGCAACATTTAATAATCCTCAAAAGGTAATACCTAGAAATCTTCAGTTAAAATACACAAACAGCAGAGCCTCATTTAATCTCTCTGATCTATCATCTTTAAATAAAGAAAACAATATATTAAACAAGTATAAACTACTTACCAACAAGGAACAGTTAATTTGAGCTAAGTTCCCTTTGATATCAATTCAAATATGCTGCAAGGCCTGACTTAGTCTTTTCTCAACCTGTAACCTTATACGTCATCATATGTCATATATAAAACTGGTAGTCTCAGAAAGTACATTGTCCAAATATTTACGAAAGATAAACACAATACTAATATTAAAGTCTTGACAGTTAGTATTTAGAGTCTGAAGGAACATTTTATAGATCAAGGTTAAGATATTAATTCCGTTAGATTCCATATTCTGGAATTGAAATGTCTGAGTGATGGTAGAAAAGATTTGAAAGGTTCAAGAAAGTAAACTAATTTTAATTGAATGTAATTCATGATAAAAAAATGAATTTAGTATGAAAATAGATGTTTATGCCAAAACAATAAATTTAGAATGAGAATTTTGACAAGCTTACATTTTTCAAGACAAGAAGTGTCCTCAGTGAGAATCCAAACAAGAGTAAAGAACAAGGGGAAAATCACCAGTTTATATTCAATCCGCAGCTCAGTTAGAATAATCATAGAATGGAATAAGGAAGGGAGGGGGGGAAGCAATACAACGAGAGAGAGAGAGAGAGGGGACGGAAATGCAATGTGATCAAGCTGGCTATGAACCTTCTGGATGACGGTACTATCTTCCACGTGTTTCTAAGGCCAGGCATAGAACTAAATCTGTATCCCGGCAATTCCTTTGGTCAGCAGGGCTTATCGGTAGGGTTCGGATGTACATTACTTCGCTGGCTTTTATATTGATGTTTAGGTTATATGGAGCGATATCTGGTCAAATCCTGGCAGAGGTGTGACTACTATTTACCACAATTAAATGTTTTTTTATTTAATATCACTGTTCTTGTTTCTTGTAACTTTGATGATTTAATATTATCAATATATAATTTTATTATCTCTTGTAACTTCATCGATGTTACACTTCCAAAGCCTCTCAAAAAGTTAGAAAATGCTGACACCACCTTTTAGGTCAGCTCCTATAGTTTATTTGTTTATCGAATCATCATAACAGCCTCATAACATTCGTTATGTCATTCGCCAATCACAATATACAATGTTTACACATACATGCTTTCCAATTGAGGCCATGGGGCTACATAATGATAATAAAATTAACGATTACCTAATGGCTTGAAAAATTATAGTAGGACAGTGTACAAACACTGTACAATAATGTAAAGTAAGTGATAGTGAAGGAAGCCAACTTGAAAGGAGAGTTATGTTAGGACAACATCGAAACAAACACAATTCTCTATTTATTTATTCTTACACTTTTCACACAACTTATTCACAATTTCACAGTTACAAATTGTTTTAATTTTTGGAACTATTCCTTTTTCATATAAAGATACACTACATATAAAACTTATAAAACACATAAACATTTTTTTTAGAATATATACTTGTACCAAACAATTTTAAATGGGGCTTTCTTTTAACCATTCAATTCACTTCAAAAATTCAGAATAATTATTTAATATTTGTGTTTCAGGGACATGAATCTTCCCAAATTTGTGTTTGACGATGTCCCCTTGTTCCTTGGTCTGATTACTGACTTGTTTCCCGGATTGGACTGCCCTCGCGTCGGTTACCCAGAGTTCAACACTGCGGTGGTGCAGGTACTTCGAGAATATGGATACGTGGTTCTGCCAGACCAGGTATAGCAATATAACGCCTTTCGGAATAATAATAATAATAGTACTTAGCACCGCGTCTTACTACCCGTTCGGGTTATACGCTTAATTACTAACTACACTAATGGGTTAGGAATTGGGAAGGTTGAATTTAGAGGAAGTGAACCCGCATTTGCGTGGAGGGAGAGTGGAAAACCATTTAGGAAAAACCACCCTCAGTTCACCCGACCGAGATTCGAACCTCGATCTCCCCGTCCTCGGCAGTCGAGCCTAACACGACTGGCGCGTTAGTTAACTACGCCACCGAGACGGGTCTTTCGGAATACATTAGGTTGTAATTATGATTTTTTTTTAACTGATTATTTTTTCTATCACCTGTTCAGGCTATACACTTATATACTAATTAGGCATACGCTAGTTGTTTTAGGACTTACGAACTTTATATTTATAGGAGGTTCACCCTTATTTGAGTGGAAGGATAGTGGAAAACATTTTTTGTATAGACCCCCTCAGTACAACAGACCAAGACTCGAATCTTGATCTTCTGTCATCGTCAGTCTAGTCTACTGTTAGACCACGCAGCCACTCAAGTGGAGAGTTGTACTATTATAAAGTTTAGTATTTTTCTGGGATATATTATCATTCCTATCGCATCACTGGCAAACATTTACGGTTATTTTAAGAATGTTTTGTTTAAATGGATGTTAAAACTATACTGGAGAACTTGCTTTGTGCATCATTTGTAAAAATGGTTATGAATATTGTAACAGGGTGCGTGTGACCTCGGAGTTCAAGGCCACTCACACGTCACTGTGTTAACCACGAGCTATTTCAGAATATTGGGTCACATTGTTGATTAGACAGGATTTAAAATGCACACTGGGTATTCAAGCTTTTTATTATTATCAATAAAAACATACACTCACTAAGCTACAATCAGAAAAGTCACCAAAGTAAATAATAAGAGTAATAATTAAGTTTGTAAGTTAATAATAACACATAAAACAGAATTAAATAGAACTAAATACACAAATTAATAACTATAAAACACAAAATAACAATTCAAATATTTAAAAGTTATAAAAAGTTTCATTATTAACACATTTCACAGTAACATTCAATATCTACGTCACCCGAGTCATTCATATAAGTCACCACTGGTCCCCCTGCACGCAACACACAGCAAAGAGCCGCATTACGCGAACTCTAGACTAGCTGATTTACTCATTGAACACGCCGGTCCACTCATTGAACACGCTAGCCCAGACAGGCCGGTCCACTCATTGAACACGCTAGCCCAGACAGGCCAGTCCACTCATTGAACACGCTAGCCCAGACAGGCTGGTCCACTCATTGAACACGCTAGCCCAGATAGGCTGGTCCACTCATTGAACACACTAGCCCAGATAGGCCGGTCCACTCATTGAACACACTAGCCCAGATAGGCCGGTCCACTCATTGAACACGCTAGCCCAGATAGGCTGGTCCACTCATTGAACATGCTAACCCAGACAGGCTAGTCCACTCATGGCTCCTCCTGTACTCTTTAAATACCCTAGTTGTGAGGCTGGCTACCTGATAAATAAAGTTGGAGAGAGATAGAGAGTGCAGACAAGGGTACTAGCAGTCGTTCACTAATCTCACTACAATATTTTAACATAACTCATGTAAAATATCACACAACTCATTTAAAATATCACACCTTATTATTTACTTAATACAAGTGACTAAATATTAAAAATAATGCTTGCCCATTTCATGTATCCATAACAAAACTATAAATATAAACAGGGGCGTACAAGCCTACACTCTTGGTCAGCGCTTAAAAACTACCGCACACAAGCTATAGCTATTTATCTATATAAAAATTAATGTTAAAATACCATAAGTTTAAAAAAAAAATATTATAATGCAAGAATATATGATTTGTATAAAGCACATAAGCAGTCTTAAGAATTTCAAATAATAAATTAACAACTGGCCTTAAGGAAACGAATAGAAATATGAAAGAAATACATTGATCTCACTAAGTTATGTTTTAGTGGAGAATCACTTATTAATTTTTAAATATCGTCTTCCTTTTTTATGTTGTGTAAGTAATTATGTTTTAAAATTGTTCCTGCAGAAAAATTGTATTTTACTTGGCAATCAATTCTTATATTTAAATTCTGAAAGCGGTCTTTCAGATGAACCGATAAATTGATGGCTTATTGAAATGACCAGACTCGGTATTTAAATGATCATTATATTTTGAGCTATGAACGGATCCTTGTTGCGGCAGGTGGACAAGGTGGTGCAGCTGTACGAGACGATGATGACCCGGCATTCCACGATGATAGTTGGCCCCACTGGAGGAGGTAAAACTGTCGTAATCCAGATCTTGGTACAAGCACAAATTGCCCTTGGGCTCTTTACCAAACTGTTCATACTCAACCCAAAGGTAAGAATCACACTCCTTCATTCTAGATGGAGTTAAAATTATTGGTTCACGGGAAAACTTATAATTTAAATTTGCCAGAGCAATTATTTAATTTTTATGTATGAAGAAGTACATTACCTAATAATGTATTTAAAGGCATCCACTCCTCTAGCATTCTTGATATACATTATTGCGTACCTCCTCAAGGAAAACTTCTTTTCACTTTATGAGGTTCATTTTACTATAGGAACTATGTTTGAAAGTACAGGAAGAGCCCGCCCAGCCCCCCGACCTAGGTTTCATTCTATTGGAACTCATTAGCAGAGAGTGTGAAACGCGCAACGCAATACTGGAAGTGGTGGTTGTAGGGGACGAGAGAAAAGATAAGTGCTTTTGCAGTTTTTAGTACAAAATATTTTGTTGTCTAAAATTAATAAAATATTGCTTCATTACAAACATAAAGCTTATTTTTCTTAATATAATAATACCAACAGTTCTTGAATATCTGTCATGAGAATAGCGAGATTAGATGATTTAACTTTTTAAATTAAGATAAAAAGTTGTCATTAAATTACAGGATACCTTTGATTCCTATTCAACAAGTGTTGATATCATTGTGTGAAGAAAATTAAACTCTCTGTTTCTACTGATTTATTTCGACCAAAAAATGTTTTGTTTAAAACCTAAAAAAAACTTATTATTTTTTTTTTGCTTCCAAAACCTAAAAAAACACTATTTTATTTATTTTGCTTCCCCTTAGTTCTCACCTAAAAGAGGAAACAAAAATACATGGAAAGGAGAAATTTTAAATTAGTAAATAGCTTATGATAGAATCTATATATATAGAAAGGAGCGATTGACATAAAAATCAAACACAGGAAATTAACAAATTGAATGTGAATATATATGTTTGAATAATATCTACATATTATATATATTAGTATACATCTGGGTTATTAAATCTCACCAGAACAATCAAGGTAAATTTCAGGAGGTTGATCTTTGTGTTGATCAAGTACACATCATCAAACAGTCGACAAGTACACATCAAACAATCGACATCTACCAATAGAGCCGCTATAATTCTCAAGATCGTCCTCTGTCTAAAGAAGTGTTTTCTAGCTAGTTATGGCTGCTCTGGGACGTTTCTTGCCTTATTTAAAATATAGGTATTGGAAGGGTTTCCAAAATGCCTGGGAAAGGTCTGACACTAGAAATCCAGCCAGACACAGTTTCTCTTAACCACCTATAAAAACTATTGCAAAGCTATCTTATATTTATCCTGTTTTTACTTCAAAAACTTCGTCAATTCCACCCCTATGGCATTCATCTTTGCACAGAATATTATGTACAAGTTTTAATTAATTAATATTTATCACCGCGTCTTACTACCCGTTCGGGTTATACGCTTAAGTACTAATTACGCTAATGGATTAGGAATTGGGAGGGTTGAATTTAGAGGAAGTGAACCCGCATTTGCGTGGAGAGAGAGTGAAAAACCATTTAGGAAAAACCACCCCCAGTTTACCCGACCGAGATTCGAACCTCGATCTCCCCGTCCTCGGCGGTTGAGCTCAACACGACTAGCGCGTTAGCCAACTACGCCACCGAGGCGGGTCTGTACAAGTTGATCATACTTTGAAGCTTTTTATTTGATTAGTTTGATGCAATATTAGCAAGCACAACGATCACTGCATATATCTGTTATGAAAATGTGACGAGGAGCAACATTGTTTATGGTTGTTTTAGAAAAACACTATAATAAACACTCATCATAGATTATATTTAGAAATTTTATAGTATGTTCTCATTTCAAATCTGTGATTAAACATTGAGATAAATAATATTTTATTTAATGTTCATTAGATACAAAGGTATTTAACAATGCGTGATCACGATAATTTATAGATTACTTCAACAACATACCATTTGACATACTAATGAGTGTAAATATTTAGGAACAATTATGTAATTATGCAATAACGATATAAAAGTGAAGATTAGGAAAATATAAAGTCGGAAAATGCATGCTATTACTCAGTCAGTAGACTGTTGACATGTCACCTGCTTTCAAGAGATGTTGTAACAAATAACTGGGTTTAAAGACATTATTCCCATATTTGTAAAGTAGGTTACACGGGGTGGCCTAAAGACATGTGTTTTAATATCAAATTTATAAACATTTTATTTTATAGAACCATGTTTAGACCAGTTTGTTTATCTAATTCGATAGAACAAAACCAATAGTCGCAAACAGATGAAATGACAATATTTACCTTTTTACGTAAACATTTTTGATGAAAAGATCTAGGCCTACAATGTGATGATTTGGTCGGCCATGTTGTGAAGGGTGTAGAGTTTATAAGAATTATATAATTTGGCGCGAGAGTTATTTCAAGAGTTGAATTACCGCGTGATTTAAACATTCATACTTATTGAAAATTTGTTTTATTTCACAAACTTTGGTTTTCTTATATTTTATTCTTGTTTTATTTATGTCTGATCTATTCTCCTCCTTCCATTGAATTACTACTTTCATGACAAATGTAACTTTCATCCCATTCAATGTTTGGTATACGCTTATTTTGGAACAACTTTTTAGAACATTAGAAACTTTTTTAATTTGAAATCGGGGTCTCCATGTTTGTTTGTGGAAACGAAAAGAAAAGTAGGTTTTCCTGGTTCAAGAAACTGAATAAATAATGGGTTTATTTACCCATAAGCGGTAAAAAGTTACATCAAGAGAAAGCCCCAGGTTTGAACTCTGGCCTGGACAAATTAGTTTGCCATTTTCATTAAAAATGTTCCGGATATATCCATGTTGAGCATAATTTTTTAGGCAATCACCAACGAGACCCCCAAATTTCCACTTTTTCATCTGATAACATTCATTGCATCTACAGCCATTAGACATTCAAAATGATTTTTTCACCATCGTATCTTTCGACATATATATTACATTTCTACTAAAATTTGACTTTTATTTATTTTTAAGAAAAACACTTTTTTTTTGGACTAACAATAACAGAAAGACACCCCAATAACGTTACTATTTATTTTCTTCTTTATAGTGAAGGTTATAGGACTGAATTTGAAAATTATAAAATACTTTTTTTTTGTGTGTTTTTTAAAATCAAAATTTAAATATCTCAAGAAGAATACACAAGACAAATGTTTTAACATTTGTTCTCTATGGGTGTACTCCTATCTTACATGACCAAAAAAAATTGAGGTTGTTCTAAAACAAGGCACTAATTAAGACATTTGTCCCAAAAAGTGATGAGGATAGTAGGGAGTACAGGAGGTTACAAATGCTGTAGTCATCACAAGACGTTGTTAGGATAGTCAAGTATTGTAGATCACAGTGGGATGGACACACAGCATGACTGGGAGGATCTAGAGTCATGCTCAGGGACTGACTGGCAAGATTGGGAACAGTCTCATATAAATAAGTTGTAATGAGGTTAAGTTCGGCAATGAACTTTCGAGCTCCTAATATCATAGAAAAATTAAGTAATATCTTAGAGGAATGTGAATCTCAATTTATTGTTCTGAACACCCTGTACTCTTTAGCACCAGGTGTGTTTAGTATAGTGACAATAATATGTGTCTTAAAATCCTCAGATACTTTCATTTTTATTATACATAATATTTTATAAAATGATAACATTTTTCTTTGGCAATTTTTTTAAAGATCTGCAGTTATTCGGTCTATTCCACATGCTTTATTCTTACTCGATTCTTTTAATGCTTTTCCAAACTCACATTTTATAATACTTTTTCCTATTTCTTCTTCTTCAAATTCTTGCTCCTTTTATATTGCATGTTCTTTTATATCATCACCATTGTAAAGTTTTTATACACAGGGCCTGATTTACGTATGTGGGGCCTAGGGGTGGCATACAGTGTTGGGGGCCCCCATAAACCCAAGTAAATTACATCATAGCATATCCGAGGAAAGGTAAAAACTAATCAACTTTAGAGGATGACCAGACTGGGCGAGTGAGAGAGCGACTGAAAAATAAAATATAACAAACACATGTGTTGTAATGAGAGGTGGCCAGACTGGGACAGCGCGCGAGCGACCCGAGCGACTTTCTTGAAAGATAGAACTGGTTCTATGTTTCAAGCGTGTCGCTCGAGCCGGACCAGTCTAGTTTACAGGCGCTGGGTACAGTTTGGCATGATAAATAACTTTTATTACTATTAATACGCTTAGCACACACACACACACACACACACACACACACACACACATATAATATTTCTGGTCTTACCAATTAGATTAGGCCACTAGTATCAATAAAGGAGCAAGAAAGGCTTATATAACCCAAACGGGTAGTAATACATAGTACTAGAAATAGAAGAAATAAAAAAGTAACAATAACCGATATGTCAATACTTCATTCAATATTATACTCAAAGGAGAACTTTACAAATAAAAATCACCGTTAGCGTGGAGAGGTGATGGGAAAATCACGACAATGTTTCCTCGTTTATATACATGAAAAAACTTTGTAAGAATGTTTGAGTAGCAGAGATGCGCGAGGTATCTTTTACAGAGACATTTTCACTAATAAACTGGGATCAATTTTGTAACTACTTGCTGGCTCACTCACCAATTTGGCCAGACAATCGCTCATTCACTAGCGCGCTCACTCGCTTGTAAATCTGACCGAATTCTTAAAGTACCTTTTCCTGGATCACATCACTTATTTTTCTATTATGTCAATATAATCCTCCACAGTTGACACTTCTACACCTAGTACTCTACTTAACTACCTCATCAAAACACAAATTGGCACTCACCACGAACACAACGGACATCTGAATTTCAACATTTCTCGAGAGTAACTGACTAAATTTGTCAGAGCAGCAACAAATTGTAAAAAAAAAAATGGGATCAAAGGCACTGCTGAGACAGTGACGCTTTCAGCCTGTTCGTGGAAACACTTTGAGAGGAACCGCTGCAGCATGCCAAAAGCACGCAAAATTGTAATTTATCAACAGGGACTTTCCTAGTAAATCTTTCAAGTGTTGGTAGCATTTTTATTTTTAATTTAAGCTGCACACACATTAATTTGTTTGTACCTCAATATTTCGTTCAGGGATAGTATTATGTTTGACTCAAAACAAGAAAGCATTTACAATAGAAAGTTATAGTTTTTCTTTCTTTCTTTTGGAGGTTTGTGGGGGATTCCCTTAAATCCGGCACTGTTTATACATATTATTTATTGATCAATAATAACCCATTCCCATTGTTTAAACCCTCAGATCTTGGTTTTACCTTGCTACATAAGTCTCCTATCTTGTTAAGACTAATTCCTGATAGATCTCTTGAAAATCTAGCTCTATTTCCTGACATAGCACAATTACCTTTATACTCTTTGCAGGGTTTGCTTAGTATCTTCTTTCATATTCTAGACTCTCGGAATTTTTAAGCTATTTCGTTTGTTTCACAGATTTCTTCCTAATATATTCACTATTTCCAAAACTTCTTCTCTAACCTTTAATATCCATTCTTTACATTTTTCACATCTATATTCTATTACAGTGCTCCTTCCTTATTTAATTCCTCTGTGTATATTTCTGTTTGCTTCTTATATTTTCTCCTCACACTCTCTTCTTTGGTTATTTTTTCAACTCTCCATTTCTTAATATATTTCTTCCTTAGTCTCTTCATTTAAGCAACACTTCATTATGGTCAGTATCCACATCTGCTCCTGGAAAGCTCCTAGGGCCCTTTACTTTGTTTTTGTATCGTTGTTAAACTGATATGAAATCCATTTAATACCCTTCTTTGCTTCCAGGCATTGTCCATGTGTAATCTCCTCTTGGATGACGAATAAACCAAGTATTTTTGGTAACAAGCTTATGTCGTACGCAGGATTCAACTAACCTATCTAATGTTGTTTCTTCTTCATAGCCCATGTTTTCCTACAATTATTTCACTTTGGTTCTCATTCACAAATGATCACTTTCAATAACCCATAATTACAAGATTGTCATCTTCCTTAACACATTTCGGGAAATTACTAGTCTGGTTATAAGCCCAGTCAATTCCCTTGTCATCGTGAGTAGATGTTGGCATTATAAACATGAATTACCACTGTATCCTTGGGTTTGGTTTCAACCTTAATCATCATCATTCGATCATCATAGTTCACTTACTCCAATACCCATTTTACCCATTATCTTATTTAAAATAATTCCCACTCCACTTTGTCCCTGTACAGCTCCATTATGAATGGGATGACTATCTCAGCTCACTAATTCCAAGAATATTCAACTTGATCATCTCCATTCACATGCTATGTTATATAGCCTACCACACTTCAGGTGTATATTCTTCTTCTCCTCCCTGGTATACTTCTTAGTATTATCCACCTGGGGACTGTCCGTAATATTTTATTTGAAAAACCTTCATCACGGGTTGCGGATACTTGGAATACTCTTTTGAGTCTTTAATGCGCTGGTTTTCCTTTACCTTCTTTATGCTATGCCGTTGAACAACGAGTATTTCCTTCATCTTAAGGGGCAAGGCAAATAAGATGCCCCACCTCTACCGGTTATTCCGCCTTCATAGGAGGCCATTGGCACTTGATAGAGGGGCGACTACTTATCCCTTTCAGTGGGAAGAGGGTGCACCGCGTGAAAGATAGGTTGACATCTGAATGCGAGTGGCTATACATCACCAGCACATATACCCCATTTCCTTCTAATAACATTTCTGCATTTCTTGAAAAAGCTTCCTTACTGTTTTCTAACAAATAATACGTCTTTAATACCTACACGTTTAATTGTAAAAATAGTTTTAATACTTGTATATGAATTGTTTATAAAATCACCCCTCAGTATATTGAGCTAACTTTGATAAAAAAATAATATATAAATATTTAACATAACAAATCAAATTAAGGTTTTACCATCGTGAGCAAACAATGATTGTAGTTATTTTGTAATATGTTGATAAGGTAATTTTGTTTTAATATATTAAATATTTTCACTGACTACCATATTTGTAAGGAGAAAGGGGCTTTTAATTGTAATCTTTACCTAAAACTCTAAAATTAAAACGTTGTGGTTCAAACGTGCTTATAATATTTGAATTGCTCTCATGTTACTATAGCACTTGCTATGCTATAATAACGCTTTTCAGCTTCAAAGTCAGATAACCGTAGCAAAAATTTGCCAGGTCCATACATATTACACCTAGATTCATACAAAATATAAAGAGGGCAGCGGACTTTGAATGCAAGCTCCTTCAAATATTTACTAACCATAATCAACCATAATCAACCACAAAATCTTGTTCCTTGTCCATCAAATTATCCTGGGTTGAAAGCGATGGCTAAAATATTCTACAATGTGGACGAAAAACTTAATGTTGGAGAGTTTTAAATTAAATTTACATTATATATCAATACCATTAAGAGATAGTGAAATCCCATTTGTTTCGCAGGCATGCTCTGTGATAGAGCTGTACGGCATCCTTGACCCTGCGACACGAGACTGGACGGACGGTCTTCTTTCCTGCATCTTTCGGGAGATTAACAAGCCAACAGATCGGAAAGAAAAACGATACATCCTTTTCGACGGTGACGTGGACGCCCTTTGGATTGAGAACATGAACTCTGTCATGGATGACAATAAGCTCCTCACATTGGCCAATGGGGAGAGGATCAGACTGCAACCTCACTGTGCTCTGCTATTCGAGGTCAGGATATTTTACTAAATATATTTTCTAGATATATAAGTTTCTAGTTCTATGCAGAACATTGTGTTTTTAATGTATATGGTAACTTTGTTCAGAACAAATAAAATCTTGGTAGTAGTTTGTTCTGTCTTACATGGATAAACAAGTGGTAACGATGCTAGAATCTGATCTCTCAGTTTCTAATAGTTGGTGTCTCTACTTGTTTGTGTAACCAGGTCGGGGACCTCCAATACGCCTCACCAGCCACAGTGTCCAGGGCAGGGATGGTGTACATAGACCCTAAGAACCTCGGCTACGACCCCTTCTGGGAACGTTGGTTGTCTGAGCGACCTAGCCAAGAGGAGAGGGAGGATCTTGGTGCCTTGTACCAGAGATACGTTCCTGGCTCAGTCCTGCTAATTAAGGAGGGAGTAGTGGGGGTGATACAGCAGGATCCCCTAAAGACCATCATCCCACAGACAGCTCTCAACATGGTCAGTGCACCTAGCAGGACATGTAGAAACACTCTGTTTACATTGTCTAAGGAAATGTTGTTTTATGGAAGTGGGGAGGGACTCCTCTACGCATGATTCCCTCTAGTTACAAGGAAAGGATGACTATAATAAACTTGTATGATGTATATTCTGAAAATTGAAAAATGTCACCTGGACATGGGAATCGAACCTGGGGCCTTTGGTTTAGTACGCCAATGCTCTACCCACTGAGCTATCCAGGGTTATTCTTCACTCACATTTTAAGGCAACTACCGAGTCTAAGGTGGCTGCGTTATCTGATAGCTCGTGATTTTAATAAAACTACACATTTGTAGCCGACGATTTTTGCATGTCCATCATAGACTCTGCCTTAAAATATGAGTGAAGAATGGCCCTGGGCACAGGATGACACCTGGATAGCTCAGTAGTTGGAGCATTGGCGTACTAAACCAAAGGCCCCAGGTTCGATTCTCATGTCCAGGTGACATTTTTCAATTTTCATATCTAGATGGAGAATTCCTCACTAATAAGGATAAATAATGGCTTTGGCTATTTGATTCTTGTATGGTGTAGGTACTCGCTAAAAGCTTTGCTACTAAGCACCTGAAAATTACAGTTAAGCAACATTTCAACTGGCAACACAATGATTTTCTCTTTGTGATATTGTTTCACAGACACTTATATGCCCAAGCTATTACATCTTAAGCTTTGAACAGCTCCCAATATGGGGACTGCCAAAATCCCCTAAAAACGGGAATGGACGCCAAAGGTGACACTTCCAGACATACACTAATCATTTAATTTAGATAAAAGCCGTTTCCAATCAAATTTCCTGGAGGTAGTTCCGCTAATGTGTCAAAGGGGAAAGGATGGTTGTACCTGAGAGAGACTACGACTAGGCAGCCTAAATGAATTTGTCAAGGATGTTTTTAAATGGTGAATCCCCATGGAAACGAATTAAAGGTTTTAAAATTAGGTATGGTATTGTGAGTGTCATGAATTGTATAAATTTCATATTAGCAGCTAGTCTAATTATTGAGAAGGATGTTGCACATAGCGCATGTCAATGGACGTCAAGGGCTCAGATCCTAAACGGATGCCTCAACGTATGTCTTGTTCGTTCTCAATACACGTGTGTTACGGGTGCAAGATTTATATTGTCTTGTATTTGAATGTCAGCTAGCTATGTATCATATTGACATTTATGAAGAGATTCTTTTTAAAATTAATGAATATTAAAATGGAATGAAAATTAATTTTAATAGCATATTGATTTATTTAAATACATTATTATGATTGACATTTTAGGAATAACTGTTGCCTTTACATCTATTATGAGAGAAATATACCAGTTGTCAACTATATCTTATTTTATAGAGTATTCATACAAGAATTTTTCGTTCCAAAAAGATTAGTGTGATACCTGCACAGCTTTTGAAAATGCAGAAGACCAAGAAAAAGAGCAGTTGAATGATAATAATGATCATCACCTGGTTGAAAAGGATTTATCAAGAACAGGAAAGAAAGCAGGCAAGTAAAAATCTAATGTAGTACCTTTAATGGCTGTTTACAATCTACAAGCACTCATGCCATGAGATGTGTCGATGTTCTACTACAAGTCATCTTCACCATCAACCACTTGAAAGCAAATACATATGACTGCTTTGTATGGGACGAGGGAAATGAGCTGGCTACTTGTGTAATGACGTATTTGAGAAAGAAATATACCTCAAATAATAATACAGAAATCATCTTTTACTCTGAAAACTGTGCTGACCAGAAAAAAAAAAGTTCATGGTTGCTCTCTACTTAAGCGTCCTACACTACCTAGGATTAAAATCAATCACCTATAAATATTTAATCAAAGGATATACGCAGAGTGAAGAATATTCTACTCATTCATTGATAGAGAAGAAGGTAAAGCAGCTTCTCAAAAGTGGGCCAATGTATATACCTGAATCATTCATTTCCGACATTCGATCTGAGAGAAAAACGGGAGAGCCATTTTATGTCACCGAACTCTGCTATGAGGGTTTCTATGACATTAAGGCTCTGGCCAGCAGCATAGGTCTGCTGAATATGATGGCATTGAAACTGTCCCAAATGAAGGTTTTGAAATTGGCAAGCAAGTCATCAACATCAATTTCTTATAAAATGTCGTACTGTGAAGATTTTAAGGAGGCAACCATTATCAAAAGGAAGAATAAAGGTGATGGTATCAGTGTTATGTTGAGCACAGCTCTCTTTACCAGGCCAGGACTCTCACAAAAGAAGATCTTCTAGACACACTTCATAACTCACAAGAACCCCATACCTAAATATTACAAGAATTTTTACGAAAAATTATAATGTTTGCAGTAAAAAAGGAATCCTTAAAACCCACAAATTTTAATTATAGGCTATTAAATCAATTATAAAAGTATATAATGATTGATTGTGAGCTAATCGTTCAAATATTTTTGAATCATTATTCCAAAATCTTTATTATAACCAGATTGGTGGAATTTGACAATAGTGACACAACTTCAAATGATTTGAAAAATCAATGGCTATGGATTTTTTTTTTCCTAATAAGAACATCATATTTCTATGAATGTCGTGTACTAAAAGCCATGTTTGTAGCAAGAATTTCATGAGCAAAAATAGGGGTAGATTTGGGGCTATGTAGAACCCACAGTACTGATTAAAGATGGTATTATAATTTTTTATATTACTATATTATGCTACTCTACTAAATTATGTCAATTTGATCATTTAAAATTGAAGTACAAAGATATTACAGTTATAAACTTTAAATTTGTTTTCCTGAAAAATCTCAGTTTTTCAAACTAGTCTTACAGCTTGTATCTATTCGTCTGATGGGTCATATGACTTGGGGTTTGATTATTTATTTATTACCATGTCCTGTCTTATTCACAGCTGAATGAATATCTTTTAAAAGGGCCTAAGTCAGAATTATTGGGAATTAAAAAAGAACTTTTAAAAGTTAAGCTAATAATTTACAAATTAATTTTAGTTAATTTTTCTGACATTTCTGAGGATTTTTTGTATTTGTATGTTGGAAAATAAACTTTTTATAGCTTTTTGAAATTTGATAAAATACTCCCTTTTAAAAAAGAATTAAAAATCCAGTGGTAAAAAAGTTCTAAACATCTTTAAAAAAGAACATTTGTAATTAATATATAATGTATTTGGCACACAAAATAATATTTTAGCCTTAGTCTATATTTTCCTCTGCTTCATAGTTACTATCAGGACTGCTGTCTCCTGTTGTAGGCCAGCGATAAAATGCTTCATAGTGTTCTGTGTACTCATGTGGGATGCACTCATAGAGGTTGATCATCATTTCTTTTTGTGAATAGGGAAATGATATTTTTTTAAAGTCAACTGACTTATGGCTCTTCAAGAAAATTACTGACTTTTAGATAAATACTACATTTTCACATTTGTTTTGATGACTAGTGAACAACTGTACAAACACTGTTTTAAAAGAGATCGATAGGCCTACCAATAGATAGTGCAAAAAAAAAAACCAACCTTTATATTAAAAATGATGACTTACGCCCTTTAAAAAAAAAGATTCAGCTATGTGTTTTATCAATATTAATAATGAAATATCAATTAGTTATTCAATAAATGTTCTGAACAAAGTAATTATGTGACCTGATATCACATGTAGTTAATTAAATTAAACCAGTTAATATGAAATGCCTTAAGTGGATTGGACTTGATTACCATTAAGAGATATAGCCCCAAGAGTGAGGGATGAGCCTCCTCTCATTAAGACGTGCATCAGGTTATTTCTACCTTCTCGAATGTTCAATAAGCTACGCATGTATTGCATCATTCCATTGTCCCGCCCTTGTTTACCAAAACCTCGCTTCCACCCTGTCTGGGCAAGATGGTGCGAATGTACAGCTAAAATAATAGGAATATTATTAACTTTTGAATATAATACCATATTACATTAATTATGTATGAATTTAAGGGGCTGATGGGATATTTCGTTACAAACTTGACTGGTGTAGGTCACGCACGGATGCGCCTGGCGTGTGGGATGAGGGAGACACATTCCCCATAAAAAATGTTGGGGGACTGCCCCCCTCAATATTTTACTATGAAATACCTGATTAATCTGAATCGAAGCCACATCTAAATTTTAGAAGGGGATATAAATTTGGTTTAAATCAATTTATAAAAGAACACTAAAAAGTCACAGTCAAAAATTTAAAAATAAGCTTCCTGACATACAAACATAATGCCTAATCTGGCTTGCAATCATCTTTCTATGGCGAACAGATAGTTTGAGTTTTGAGTTAAATAATCACGATCTGTTTTGATTGTATTTATTTAGATATACAATAAATATTAAATTAAGTTTTTCTTTATCTTTTATTTTATTTTTTTAAGCCTTACATTTGTAGATAGGATGAACACCAGAGTGAAGATAAGATACTTACAATATGGGGTAGATATCCTTTAAGATTAAATTCTGTTTGTATTTATGCTATAATTTTTCTGTTAAGATATTTGTTTTGAAAGATAAGCAATGCATGTCTTTTTGTGATCAGTATCGTACAATGGCAAGCAAAAACTTCATTAGTAGTAATTTTAAAAACTGCTACATCAGAAAAAGAATGTGAATCCTCCTCCAATTGAAAAACTCATTGCTACTGCTGACAATATCGAAAGTTAAAATCTGTCATACTTTCAAACCCTGATGAAATCCTTGCAAAGAAAATGGAGGATAGTTTTGCTGTTTAGAGTTTCAACATTTGGAATAAATCATTAGAGAGGTTTTGTACACACTAGGGTGACCGCAAAAAATCGATGTCGGAATTTTGTTCTTCTGGACCCCTCAAAACGATTCCCCTTTCCAGATATTGAGATAGCCGGAATTTGAGCTCGATTAAACGACGTTAACCCGTGCCGCTCGTCGCTCAAAGTTTGAAAAATCCAAATTTTTGGCCAAAAAGCTGACATATGGAGCCATAACTCCAGAACAGTAAATAATAAAAACACGTTTAATCTCTCAAAAGAAAGCTAATATTGTTCTTCAAAATTTATATTCTATACATAATTGTTGTTATTTTAAGTCAAACTGAGTTACAACAGCCTTTAGCCCCAAAAACGTGACCTGATACCACTAGGAGCATACTTCGTATATTTTGTTATTAAGTGATAAATTTTGTTGTTTTTTTTGTATATTTTTGAGTTTAAAGTAGAAATATATAAAAAAAACAAGTAATACTGATAAGTCTAATGACATTTTTTATTTTAAAATATAAAAATCAGGTATATAATACACACAAAACAGACACAGAAAAGATACAGACGTAGTACCTACATGAGTTGATAATTTTACATAGTTATCTAATCTATTCTAGAGCTTTTGTTAAAGTAGTTTTTGAAACGTCAGGATATAATGCTCGACATTTGCTTACAACTTGCAGGACATATTGCTTTTGGCCTTCATCTTTTGTCAGAAGGTTGTTAAAGTCGGTTATTAATTTAACACCACGCTCAGCCATATCATTAACTACTTTTAATGTTTTGACAATTTTCAATCCTTCTTGGAAGTCATTATTTTGAGGCCAGGTGTTTGGATGTTGTCTTAGAAAATCTGTTTTTATATTAAATCGGTCAAAGAATGTAAACGTTTCTTTGGTAAGTAAATTTACCAATCCTCCATCAACTACTTCTTTTAATTTTTCTTTCCTAACTTTTGGATTTACAACCCTAGCGTGCTCTGATGGTTCATCTGTGCTACTGAGCAATTTATTAGCCATTAACAACTTTTCATCGTCTGTAATGGTGGGATCAAAAAAAGATAATCCCACCAACTCTGCATTCAAATACCACAAATGGTTCGAAAATTTGGTCAGGGCTATTTCTGCAATGTCGTTGTCACATTCTTTATAGTCTAACAGACTATGCAAAATACCTAAATCTTGCTTTGGTGCAAGATGAGCTTTTGAAGCATTGAACCAAGCTTTACAATAAATTTTAACTAGGAAAACAGAAATGGCACGCACAGAACTTTCTTCTTCTTTAGACATCTTAAATTGACGACGAAAAATGAACATTTTTAAGCAGTAAATAGCCTTTGCCATCCACCTAGCGTGATGAATGGCTCCTGGAGTTCTAAAACCCACAACATTGCCGTCTAGTGATCCAACAAATACGAGAACCAACTGCAATAGCTCCTTGTAGTCATCTCTGGGGTGGCTCTCAGTTAATTTGGTCTCGAATTCAGCAGTAACATTTGCAATTACTTCTGGAGTTAGCTGCTTTTGTATTAGATTGTCACTGATACCTGTGTCGTATTTTCCTTTGTCTATCTTGGGCCACGCAGTGAGGAATTTCTTAAAAATGTCTGGATGAGGTCCAGTGGTTGATCCCATTTTTGTGTCGAATACGCCTCTTAACAGAATTTCCAAGATATGGTGACGGCAAGCTAGGTATAACAATTCTCTTCCTAACATTTGCTCCAATATGACGCATGCTCCTTTGAGTCTTCCCGTGTTGGATGCTGTAGTGTCGAAGCACATCGCCTTGACGGTGTTGGGAAGACCCCATTCATGTAGGCATTCATATACGGCTACGGCTTGCTCCTCTCCAGAGCTGTTTGCTGTTACAGGAACTCCCAGCAGCTGTTACTTTTCGCCATATGAAATAGCAATAGCTATTCGCTCACATTGTTCATTTTTTAAAACACCCGGTAAAAGTTTACCGTCCCAATGGACAACCACGGGCTCTTTTTCAGGAATGTTTACTTTATAAAAAAAAACAATAACACACACACTTGGAAAATTTAAAAAAAAAGTTAAAATATCTTCACTAGATAATTGTTTGATCTAACCAGCTCAAAGGCACTTTAGAAACTAAACTGAATAAATAAAAGGTCGGTTGTACGCTGAAGTAAAATCACCATCCCTAAAATAGAAATTAGATTCACCTCCTTTTTACCTGTCAAACGGGTCTTTCTTTGGTAAACTAGTCAGGTAATCCCCATATAATAAAAGATTAAATTTGAACAAAAGGCTCTTTATGTTTGAAAATTGAGTTCCAAAATACTTTTTAACAAAAAAATGTGAATTCCGAGACACATTATGTAAAAACCCGTAAAATTCTTAGAATACTCCCAAACTGGCTCCTAATGGTACCAGGTCACGTTTTTGGGGTCAAAGGCTGTTGTAACTCTGTTTGATTTAAAATAACAACAATTATGTATAGAATATAAATTTTGAAGAACAACATTAGCTTTCTTTTGAGATATTAAGCGTGTTTTTATTATTTACCGTTCTGGAGTTATGGCTCCATATGTCAGCTTTTTGGCCAAAAATTAGGATTTTTTCAAACTTTGAGCGACGAGCGGCACGGGTTAACGTCGTTTAATCGAGCTCAAATTTCGGCTATCTCAATATCTGGAAAGGGGAATCGTTTTGTGGGGTCCAGACGAACAAAATTCCAACATTTTTTTTCCCCCTCTATGAGATCCGGTCACCCTAGTACACACACACACTCGGATGCTTATAAACAAGCAATGCTGAGTCACAAAGCGAAGAAGAACCCAATTAATAAGCTGATACGTTCACAAAAATATTAGGATCAAGCTTTTGGTAGGATGTGTCTTGAGAAGATAACGACTACAATCCGATAACTGGTCAAGCGCTTTAATAGAACATGAATCTGGCTCAGGGAATTTCTTTCAGTTGCTTAGTTTATGTGGTGAGGATGTCCCTGAAATATCGGCATGGTTGAAGCAAAGTAGAGAAAACTTCTTGGACAAAAAATACAGAATGAAATTCTTGAACTAATTGGGAAAGAAACTGTAATAACGATTTGTGTTAATGTTATGTCTCAAGATACTCCAATATTTGCTGTCTTTTGTGAGAGAAAAAGATGTGAGGGTAGAGGAGCAGTTGATATCTGTTTCATATGGGTGGACACAGACTTGTGTCCCCATAAAAGCTTTGTTGTCCTCTACAGTGTGAGATAAACCACTGGAGAGCATATTACCTCAGTAATTTGTGATGCCATAATCAGACTCCAGCTTCCTGTGGCAAATTTGAGAGGCCGAACCCATGATGGAGCTGGAAACATGAGTGTCTCGGAAAAGGGATTACAAGCTATCATAAGAGAAAAACAGCCCCATGCCAGTTTTTTCCATTGTGGTGCTCACCACAGTGTAAACCTTGTGATAAAAGATGCCTGTGAAGAATCTTAGGTTGTAAGAAACAGTTTGCAATGGACACATGAGCTAAATGTGCTGATTTCCCATGAGATCCAGATTTATTGCACTGATTGAGCAAGATTCAGGTGGGCCAAGGGGGAACTTTGAGAGTTGTAAACACTTTGCCCCACAAGATTGATCCATGGGTTAAGTCAGACCGAGGAAATAATTGATGAATATTTAATAATTCTTGTTATTTTGGAAGAAGTAGAAGATGAAGAAAAGAGCGTCAAGTCATCAAGTTGGCCTACATTGGCTGGTCTTTTAAAACTATTTGAAGGAGGAACGACCCTCCTTGGCTTGATCATGGCTAGGGATGTGGACATAGGTCTGGAGAATTTCAACAAAAGTATTCAAGGACCGAAACAAACCACATCTGGGCTCGTTGCTGCTGTAGATATAGTGCACTCAGCAATATCTAAGTGTCGAACTGAAGGTTTTCATTCCTTGTTGGAAGAAGCTTCCAAGAAATCTTCAGATATGAACTTGCTACCAATTCCCCTTCAATGAAATAAAACCATTCCTAAGAAATTTTTTGGTCCAGGAGAGGACTATAAATATGACTCCACTGAATTATTACACAAAAATGATTATTTCATGATGGGTTGCAGACCAGATTCTGTTAAGAAGGGCTTATGAGATTGCAGTTAATGGAAAGTTAATGGAAAGCCTTTTTATCAGGTGCAGGACATAGGGAAGGATTGGAGATATTGAGAAAGTTTCCTGAAATCAATACAAAAACTCTGATTACTGAATTGAAGATATTCAAACTGAAATGCTATTTGTGCAGGTACACAAATGGAAATATCTGAATTTTTATGGCATTCAAGGAACTCAACCCAGAAGTCAGGTAACAAAAATTCAACTCGTCCTATTCTCATAATTTTCATATAGGGGTTTTTGTTTCTGTCTCTGAGAGGATTCTCGATTAGCTTCTTTGAAGCTATTTTAGCTTTTGGAGTTATACAACAAAGGTTTGTGAAGGTTTGATAAATTAACAATGTTGAATCTTCTATATTTCTATTTTAATAACAAGACCTATAAATTCAAGCTCTAACTTTATATTGTGTATTCATACCTAGACCCAAATGCCTATGTTATACTGTCCTCCAGGATGATATATTTTGGAACATAGAAATCTTACTGAGACTGATCTTGGTATTGCCAAGTACTTTATGTGAATCTGAGAGATTGTTTAGTGCTTTGATACGATTGAAAACATACTTAAGGAACTCCTTGACGAAACAAAGACTAAATCATGTTGCACTTTGCAACACTCACAAGGATCTACTTGAAAACATTGACCTGGGAAAAGTGACTGAGGAATATTTTAGTGCAAATAAAAGGCGATTAAAAATATTTGGAATGGTTGCGAGAGAGAAAACCTATAAACTTCTGAATAAAGTTATTTATTTATTTATGTTAACTTAAAGCAAGGATTTATTATTTTTATCATCACCATACCACGAACCCAGTATTATAACCTGGTAAACACCTGTAAATTAGTGCTGTACTAGAAGTAATATTTATGTGGCCCCCTTCACACCACCCTCCCTCCAATCACCCATTGATAAAAAACAACCGTTCCTCACAAAAAATAAAATCCAGGCATACCTATGGGTCATGGATGGGGAACCTGTGGTCTTAAAGTCCACACGCAGCCGTTTGAGGTATTCAGTGCCACCTTCTCGCATATTTGGCTAGTATTTATGAATATCGATATATTGATCGATTTCCATTTTATTATTGACAAACAGCTAGTATTTTAACTGATGAAAATACAAACATCGTTATTTTAAACCAGTATAGTAAAAATATTAACCCCTCTTACCCTATTCACCTGCATCATAAGACCTTCTGGAATTTGATGAAAGCTGACGATCCACGTTTCTCAACACTTTATTTTTTGTTCATCATAAAACTAGTACATGGGGTATAAAAAAATTACTGGTACAAGCGCTAAAAATTGTAGTTTTTTAAAATCCAACAGCAAAAATATATTAAAATCCATTTCGGATACTGGTATCTAAAATGAGTGTAAATTTCAACAACTGAGCTGACAAACCACACATTCTAAACAAAGCATGTGACAAAGTTACAGAATCGCTATGGAATTTATGTTTTTGTTGCAAATCTTGCTTTTGCGTAAGAAGGCTAACTCTGAAAAAGTTTCATAAAAAAACCAGAAGTTAATTTTTACTATGACAAACATATAAAAATTACTCTTAATTGATAAAAGGCCTCGGAGTTTAGCTTCTAGTAGTAAAATTGACACCTTCTATCAAACACAACAAATAACTTGTTTTTTAAATACATAAATTAAAATTATTTTATCTCTCACAATTAGTTAAATAAGTTTATCTCTTTTCGGCTACTTCTATTGAAGGATAATGAATTATCTATTCACGCTATGCCTTACATAAAGGTTACAGATCTTGTCCAATAGAAGTTATATGAGCATTTGAAATGTTTATTAGATATTTGAAGCAGCTATCAGATACACCTGGTGTGTTAAATATAAACCAGCAGACAAATATTTGCGTAAAATAAATGTATTTTAGAAAAACATTGTAATCAAAGGTGCTCACAAATGGGCGATATTTACTCTTTTTTATTGTTAATTTCTTATGGAAAAATAAAATTGTGTATTGGTATTTGGTTACAATAACATGCTAATAATAATTTTGAATCATCAATATCCAAGTAAACAAATAAAAATGATAAAATGTATATTTACTTCCATTCCATCTTCAACAGCTCTCTTTTCATTTTGTCCTGTTCAATAAACTTGTGAAAAATGTCATGTTTCTTTTCAATGGGTTCATCTACAAAAACATTTTTTTTAATATTTTAAAGGAGGTGGAGGGGGGTGCCACACCCCCGACAGATAGGACTCCAATACACCTCTCATTCGGAAAACCCTAACGGGTGGTATTTTCTCAATAGCTTTGGTAATTATTCAGAAATATTATGACTGTATGGTTTGAAAGGGGAATAGTTTCTTAAGTGTGTCTAAACTGGTTTTTGATAATCTATTTAATACATGTATCAAAACTAAAATAAAAATTGGAATTCCCACATAAAAAGTAAAAATGTTTGAATAAGACGTTATCTAAAATCTCCAATATTAATTTTATGGTCTATCAAAAATTATCAAAAGTAGATTACATCTGCTTTAAAATTAAAGTTAGCTTGTTTAACTAAATAAAATGGGTATTTAGCAAAAAAAAAAAATTTATTCATCAGTACGTGTATTAATTGTATGAGTACTAAATAGCCTTAAACATGCGTCGAAGGCTTATTGGTCTAAGACGCTACTCTTGCTGTAGACTGGACTGCCGATGACGAGGAGATCGAGGTTCGAATCTTGGTCAGGTGTACTGAGTATGGTTTTTTCAAAATGGTTTTCCACTCTTCCTCCACGTAAGATGAGGGTCTTAAAAAATATCCTCAAGTTACATTGGTATTAAAAAGTGCTATCTGTGAATTTACATACATATAAGTATAAGCCACTTTAAAAAACTATTCGCTAGATAAAGCCTAATGAGTTCCATAAATAAATATGGACACTAATTATTAATCATATTTAAAAAATGTTGATTATTTCAACTGCCATAGTCTTACTATAAAATATTCTTATTGAACTGATAACAATAATAATTGTAAGTTACAAGCAGTATGCCTAGTCACCTGGTCAATTAACTGCATAACTGATATGTGTTAGAAGTTTTGTTTCTCATTCATTTATGAAGACACTTTATGACTTGGCGTGAATGTATGAACAAACAAATATGAAACTAATACAAATTATTTTATGATCTAAAACTGTCAGTTTATCAATGTTATTTCTCCATCCAATTCACCTAATTTTTTTTGCTGGAATTTTTGAATTGTATATATTAATATTTCACATGTAGCTTACTTTTAAACATTTTCTACAAATGCACTAATATTTATAATCAAACTATATTCTTTGTGAAACACTTTATATTTACAATTGTAAATTATTTCACTTTAAGGTAAGTTATAAAACAGGCCCTTGATGTTCTTCATAAGAGCATTGGCTCTATATGACAGTCACTTTGATTCTTGCAGGTGACACAGCTCTAGGGTGTTGATGTTGCAGGTGACACAAATGTGCTTCATGTTGGACGCAATGATACCTGTGTATGAGGACAGTGACAATGAAACCATCCTCGGAGATCTGCTTGAATGCATCTTCATTCAGGCTCTTTACTTCTCTCTGGGCGCCTCTCTGCTACACGATGGTCGATTGGATTTCGACGATTTCGTCAAGAGGCAGTGTTCACTGCTAGTCATGGAAGACTCACCGGACAATAAGTGCACATTCCGTTAGTAGCTATGTATGTCTGGTTCTATATAGTGGGGAAGTACAAACCTGGGATGCACTATGTTTTTAGACTGCAATAGACTTTTGAGGGAAAGGAATCCACCCTGATCTCGAGAAAAACCCGGGCAATGGTTTCAAATATAATTATAACATTACTTGCTTTAAGTTATCTCTAAGCCTAATGTGATAAAGTCATATTATTTATACAACCAATAAGAAATTGATATCCAACATAAGTTTGCAACCCTATTCAGGTGTGGTGGTGACGATCGATTTTCTTTAAGAGGCAACCAATACCTCTTAGTCCATTGGCAGCATTGATCTGTATTCTACTTTTCACTGTAAAAGCCATATTGTGTTCGTCACTTTTATATGTTTCTATCCACCTTTCCTGTACCTTCTTCCAAATATAATATTACAATAAATGTCAATTTTTCTGCTGCATATGAGACATTAGCTACAAAGTACTCCTTGTAAATTCACTTCATTGACAGTTCTATTATCTATAGCAGGTCTCTTACACATGGATGAATAAATATACAATTTTGTTTATGTATTTATACATTCTGTGTCTTTTAGAAAGAACCAAAATTAAAGCTTTAATCACACCAATGTCCTATATCATCTTAATGTTGTGGGATAAATTAATGATTACTTTGATGTTCACTTTCTGAACTCAGCTATGTATCAATACATACATTATTTAACATATATATTAACGTTATAGTCAAATACAATTTAAATAAATAAAATGCTAAATAAACACTTATAAGAGTGAATAAGGTCTACGAAAATCTTAAAGTCATTTACTCAAACACTTTGGTCTCGAAACAATATCTTGGTCAAGGTAATTTTCCCAAGGAATTGTCACTCCCATGAATGAGAGAGTTACAGCAGGAAACATCCCCAGTGCTGAGCCTAGTAACTAGCTAGTGAATCTCTAGGGACTTGTTTATCTCATGAATGTGTGTTTTGACACAGGAAACATCCCCAGTGCTGAGCCTAGTAACTAGCTAGTGAATCTCTAGGGACTTGTTTATCTCTTGAATGTGTGTTTTACAACAGGAAACATCCCCAATGCTGAGCTTAGTAACTAGCTAGTGAATCTCTAAGGATTTGTTTATCTCTTGAATGTGTGTTTTACAACAGGAAACATCCCCAGTGCTGAGCCTAGCTTGTTTGACTATTACCTAGACCTCAAGGAGAAGATATGGGTAGCTTGGAAATGGAAGGTGCCTGATTACGTCCATGACAGGAACCTCAAGTTCAGTGAGATTCTTGTCCCGACCGTGGACACTGTGAGAACATCCTGGCTGTTAGAGCTCATGAATGAGGTGGGTTCGAACGATTATTAGAAGCTTACTCCATTTTAATGGAGAAGAATAATAATGTCAACTGATTATTGAATTATTGCACAAGGATTTTTAAAATGATTAAAAAACCACAGGTTGTAATCCAAGTTCAGTTGAGACGTGAGTATATATTTTATCTATTTTATATCATTATCATTATAACAGTATTGCTAATTTATTTCGATATAAATACTACAAGATTTATTGGAAAGCATATTAGGTTTGGAAGTTAGAATATCAATTTTGAATTATAATAGAAATAAACCTTTTGGTACAATTTATAGAAAAACAAAAATATTGCTATTTATTATTTCTCAACAAAGACTAATAAATAAGTTATTTGACACTATTATATTAGGGTGACAAATTTATGATTTTCTAATATTAGTTTATATTAATGTCATGTGTGTAGCTCGATAGCCTAAAAACTTGGATTGGATCAATTATTGCATATTTAGGTCAACTATAGTATTGGTAGGCAGTCAAATTGAGATGAGTTGCTAATAACTAGCTACTACATTCCTCTTCTATTTCTATCCATCTTTCCTAACTGTCACTAATAAAAAGGATCAGCTGCCATACAATTAGGCCTGCTAGATTTCAATACATGTCACTGGGGATAACCCCAGGTCTATAAATAACATCATCATCAGGGCTCTGACGTCTCCTGTGGTATATTCCTGTCTCGACGTGTTGACCCACCAAACTGTCACCATATCACATGGTCTACGGCCAAGGGTCAATCTGGGCCAGGTCATCATTTAGTCTACTATCTGGTTCTTTGATTGGGATGTAGATAATGGGAGTAAGGATCATTGCTTTTGCAGTTTTTACTGAAAAAGCTTTTTGGATCAAAATAAATCGAATATTGCTTCTATACAAATATTGAGTTTAATTTTCATCAGATTGTGATATCATCAATGGCTGAATATATGTTATGAGCATAGTGGACAAATCTAAAATAATTTTTAAATGAATAGAAAAGGTTCTAATGAAATCCCAAAACACCCTTCAATTATTTTCAACAACTGTTGAGGTCAATAAGAAAATTAAACTATATTTATATAAAAGCAATATTTTATTTATTCTGACCAATTAATAATATGTGGCTATAAAATCAGGAAAATAATGATCTATTCTCTGGTCCCCTACATTCCAAACTTGAATATAATCGTTTCCTGGCCAGACGATGATCTGCGTGTCCTATTAAATTGATTTTTGGCTTACTAGGACAACTATGTTAAGTTATGTTTAATGCTACTGTAGCGTATTTTAATATTTACAAATTATATATATTTACACTTGAGTACAAACATTAGTACAACTAATACACATCAATATTTACACGTACAATACTTGGTCACCGTGTCCACGACTCTAGTTTAAGACGACCAGTCCCAAACCCACTCACAAGAAGACTACTCTGCTACCTGGCTATTTGCACCTGTGTCCCCCACCCCCCTCTGTCCACATTCCAGTTACAGAGGTGGGTAAGCTCACTACACTCGCAGAATGGTCACCACAGCTATCCACTACACTACTACTAATTAACTTGAAGTAATGCTTCAGTCTTAGGCTATTGGTTTTTATGCATAATCGAAAAGTGGGGGCACCCCATTAATTAGTTTAAAATATGTTGTTTAAGGTTACCTTATTTTGACTACCATGATTTAGAGCAATTTTATTTTCTTCTGTTGCTAACATGATAGTTTGTATTTTGGCTATCATTGCTGTTATCTACGTATTATCTACCTTTTTTAAATACAATTATTTTGTGTTTTCAGGGTTGCTATGACACAAATTCAATTAAAATATGTATAAAAAAAGTGCAGTGAACAAAAACATTTTGTAATAAAAAAAATGATAGAATATTTGGAAAATGGTTGAGAACAAATAAAAGTAAAAACACTAATACATATTTACACACACTTCAATATTTCATTGATCTAATAGCATCCAAATATCGAAGTGTGTGTAAATATGTGTTAGTGTTTTTACTTTTATTTGTTCTCTACCATTTTCCTAATATTCTATCATTTTATTTATTACAAAAAATTCAATAAAAAATTACCTAAGGCTTTTTACTAGGTCTATTTTTTTTCTTAAACTTATGTGACTTAGTAAACTTATGTTGCTTATATCCTATTTATTTTATTGTTTGGAGTGATCCTGTCTTTTAAAATGGCAATTTTTAAAATATATTGATAAATATTATGGCTTCAAAAGTGATTCTTATCCCTGCAGCCATTTTGAATGGGTATTAGAAAGATAACCTGGGGAACAAGAACTATTAATTAATAAATTACTTTTCATAATTTTTTTAAATCGAGTTAATTCTTTCACTTAAGCTCACGAAAGGCACAATTATTTCAATTTCCTGGTAATTAGCCATATAATGAGATAAATCAACGCTAGAATCAAAAGGAATAAAATCTTAAGATCATATACTTTCTGTAAATAATTAAATTGTAAAATTATAGGCCCATTTATAATTGAACTTTTTAATAGATTTGCCAAGAAGAGCTAGAAACTTAGATTCCTTTTTGAACTATCAATGTTGGAATGACATTCGGACTAGTAAACGTTTTATATTACCAATTATTGTACTTTAATTTAGTTTTTCTGGGCACATACAGCATAGTTCAATTTTTCCATATTGAGTTTGAAAACTCATTTACTATGAGAACTATTTGTACTAATTCAATTCATTTTCACGTTCTCTTAACAACTGAAATTCCAAACTGTTTAAATTCATACAAACAGTTTCCTTCTAAATGAAAATATGACTTTTCTCAACAATTAATATTTGAAATAAAATTATTTTCAGACGAAAAATGGACACGATGTCGCACATAGGGTATCAACTTTATCCAATGAGTGGTGGTATCTCACATAAGGAATACAGTTAACTCCCGATTATCCGTGGTAAAGAAGGAGACGAATGGCGCAGATAACCCAAAACAGCAGATAATCCACATATTTAGTAAAGCAAGAGATTGTATCACATTCGATTCAAACTAATACTCACCTATCGTGACTATGTCTATGAACACATAATTATATTTCACACACTAAGATAGTTAAAAAAAAACACTTTAAATCGTGGAACATTATACTCAAAATGAACACATCACTTAAAAATGTGTGTAGTAGTCTCCTGCTTCCATTTTCCTTATCCCGCCATGTACTTTCCATAGCACCAGTGTGTCATTTTCCTGTTCCGATTAAAGCAGGTCATGCACAAAGTGGATAGTCAGGAGTTTACCTTTTTCCAAGCTAACTGATTGAATATCTAGTCACTATAGCTTGTTTATACACACTTTTTGAAACACATTGTAGACACATTTTACCCTGTAAGGTAACGGTCCTACCTCAGCCGATCACACTATGAGAATACGTAACATAACCAGGTCAAGTAACCCTGATGGCTCTCAGGTCAAAGGGCGAGTACAAGTAATATAATTAAGTCCACAAGAGAAGAAAAAAAATTGCCAAGTGACTTTAGTTTATTTAATTTGTGACAGCTTTAAATTGAACGGTAAGAAGATATAATGGAGGGCATTCAAACTGTTGTGACATTTATATAAATAAGGGTCACATTTTAACACGAACTTGATAAACTTTAATCCAATTCTCCATTTATGGAAGTCAATATATAGCCATTAAATTGCAATATTGCTAAATTAACTCCGGATATAAATTTATTTTATTAACTAAATCAAATAATATTAGCCTTTGTTAACTCAATGAAAAGGCAGATTAAAGGTTTTTCATCAACTTTATAGTTTAGTAATTTTGATAAAAAATACACTCTACTAATTTTAATATATTTTGAATAAACACAAACAATTTTTTTTAAAATTATATCTGGACACAGGAATCCAACCCGTGGACAGGTATAATTTTTCAAAATTTAAATTACAGGTTTAAAGCTATATTTAGCAAATGGAAATGACATTTACATTCACCATATCATGTAAACTGAAACACTTATACTAAACACCATGTGTATACATTTAATTAATAATTGAATTATTTTATTGCACTTTAAATAAAATGTGAGCACTTAGTAATGTTTATGAACAATGTAAAATACGATGTGCTTGTTTGTTGTGCTCCAGAACTTCTTTAGAGGACGTTACTTCAAGCAGGTAGCTATCATGATTATTTTTATCAGTCATTGATCATATTTTAGTTTTTTATTAAAATAACACTATTTCAATATATAATATAATAGTAATTATATATCTTGTGCGAACTTACTTTTAAATTAAAGATGGAACACTCCTGGTAATATCATTACTCTAATGGGGTAGGGAGAGTTTTAGAGGTAATATATCCACATTTGTGTGGTAGGAGAGTGGGAAATCACACTCAGTAGATCCAACCAGGTTTGAAGCCTCACTCTTCTTGTCATCAGCAGGCCGGTCTAGCATGAGAATGACTCCTTAGACCATTTAGCCGCTGAAGTGGGTGGTACTGATATAAACACCATGCATGCAATTAACAATATATAGCTTAATTATTTTATAACATAGATCCACCATATATTTTTCTAAATTGCACATACATTTTACATTTTTAAATTAATATGTATGAAAAAAGTGCATTTTGCAAAAAATTTGGTAATAAATAAAATGATAGAATATTAGGAAAATGGTAGAGAACAAATAAAAGTAAAAACACTGACACATATTTACACAAACCTCGATATTTCGATGCTATTATAGCATCTACCTAATATTCTATCATTTTATTTATTACAAAACCTTTTTAAGTTAATAATTTGCTGGTTATCTACCGATGTTGATACTCTTTAAAAAATTATTTAAATTTAAATTTTACATTTCCAAACAATGAATATTTAAGTTTTTGATTTATTCTCCTCAGAAAAAAACTGAATGCGACTTTTTCTTTAAACATTATCATGGATGTGTGTAAAAAATGATAAACATAGATTTTAATAAACCTAAAATACCAGAGTTATTCATGATGTTTAAATAATTTAAAATTCAAGTAGACATTTTGGCATAGATGATTTAAATAGCAATAACATTCCTAAGAGTGATTTTTCTCCATCCGGTTCATTAAATCTAAGTATTTTAGTGGTGTATGTGAGAAAATGTAAATACAATAGAGAGACTAAGTGGTGTAAGTCAAAAATCATACTTATTGGATAAATTTTTTTTTAATGTTGTAAAATACTAGATAGTGATGATGGAAACCTTTCCTTTTAAATAACACTTAAAAATATGTTTTAAACTACTTAATATATATTTGCTAGCAAATTATTTAATATTATTCAAATTATTTTATATTTATTTGAGTTACACCAATTTTACAGTTAATATTTCTATTCAATATTTTATATTTCCTGACTTTTCAGACAACTATGATAAGGTTATGTATATTTACTATTGTATAAAAAGTAGCTGTACATTTTTTTATCACAATAGAGAATAAATACAAACTTTTATTAATGTAGTCATTACTATAAAAGAATAAAACATGGTGTCCAAAATGTAGATATCTATTAATCTGGTTAAGTTGACTCATTAAGTATCCCATTCTTATCAACTTCTTCATCAACACTTTCCAAAGGTCTGATTTCTGTGCCATCTTGTGACTTTTCAATGATGCAAATTACAGCAGGTATTTCTGGGAGCAAGACGAGCATGTTACTATTCTTTATCACTGTTACTTTTCCACGATTGTTAAAAAATCTTTATGTTTGATGGATTTTAATGATGGTTGGTTTTTTCTGGTGGCAAAATTAATTTACCAAATTTCATGTCACGGTTCAGGGTTCATCACGTATGGGCTTTCTCATGTGAACCTCATCCATTGAATATGAAGCAACTAACCGGAAAACTCACTTCATATATTCTCCTTCTGATAACTGCTTATACAAGCTGTGCAATAGATTTTAAATCCTCTTGTGGCCTTATGTGAACTTGAAGTTCGGGAAGTCTAAATAATTTCATACCAGTTAGATGGAATAAAGTGAACTTTATTCTTGGCAGCAGATTCAATGTTTCCGAAATCTGAATCATTTTTCCTATAAGTGTGTCCAGAAACCAGACATTTATGGTCATTCACAAAAATGTCATTGCTTAAGTCCATCACAATTTTCAACCATGTTAATCAGGTCCTTCGTGATAATTTTTTCTTCGGCCAGGTGAGCTGTTATACTGGATGCAACAAAAGCCAAATGTCCTGTAGCAGGAGTCACGTGGCCAATGTATGTAGATCCCGGTTCTGCCAACATTACATAATGTTCTTCTTTTATAGTTTTTTTGCTCCACTTTCACTCACATTTCATTATAGTCATTGTTAAATACTTCCGGCCATCAAAATAAAGCCATTTTAGTTGAACTGGGAATTATTTGGTGCTCTTCTGCAAAGTTTCATGCAATTTCAGTGTTTCTCTATCTAGTTTATGATGGTCAATAACTTTTGTCACATTGTCCTCTGTTATCATGCCAGTTTCAGTGAGAGCAGCAGTTGCTATCAAAGCAGCAGAGAGACCCTTGTTCCCTGAGCAACTTTCGCGACTCTGGGGAGAGGAATTATCATATGGGAGCTCACTGGTTGATTTCGGGTTTTCTATGGTTGTTTCAGATCCCTTCGTTGTGGCACCATTTGAAATGTGCCATCCTTCGTGTCGTTTTCTCTTTGAACTTCAGGTTCATTGTTGAACAAATCGGTTTCACTTGTTTCGGCTACATCACTTTCTTTCAGAGGCTCTCGGAAAGCCTTCATACAGCACTCCTCTCTGGTTTGCAGTCTTTTCTATATTTTCATCATCTTTTGCATATGAAGTAAATCTACATTAACAATAAGCATATTTCGGGCCGTGCTCTGATCTATTTGAAACTCTTGTTCTATCAACGGCACCTAATCTTCACATTTGCAAAATAGAAAATCCTTACATTTACATTTACAAATGTCAACTAGAGTACCCCTGGCTTGTTCCTTAAAGGGATTGATTTTTTCCTTAGTAGAATTGCCCAACTTTGGATGTTTCTTCTTGTTGTTTCACTTTTTGTGATAGTTTTTGAGAAGTTCTGTGATTCGCTTTTCGGATAGTACACATTGGATTGCTGTCTTTTCTTTCCATATCCGTGCAATTTTCTCTGTCACAATTACAGCAATTTCAATAAATGAAGCAAAAGTCCTGGCCTTGCATCAAGCTCTTGTTGAATGTTAAGGGAATATTTCGCAACATCCTCGTACGAAGGGATGTTTCTGCCACTGAGCTGTATGGGATAACCGAAAATCGGGTCACTTAT
Organism: Timema genevievae; assembly: GCA_902155825.1. Taxonomy (NCBI): domain Eukaryota; kingdom Metazoa; phylum Arthropoda; class Insecta; order Phasmatodea; family Timematidae; genus Timema; species Timema genevievae. The sequence goes on along the minus strand of CABFWO010003133.1, from coordinate 15,835 downwards.
CTGCTTCCGTGTTTTTATTACTTTAAGCATCTTGGCTGAATCGTATTTACATTACAACCTTCAACAGAGTATTAAAAAACAACACTCCATTCATCGTACACAACTATTTCACTGATGGGATTCCCCGTCCCTGTACCTCGATCCCTATGAGAGCGCTTTGTCTGCTGTGTGTCACCAGCAGCACCCTCTACATTGGTGTTAACGGTGAACCAGTGTTCTGGTTTCCAGTCATCTAATACAATTCTTTGACAAAATGATGAATATACATTCTAATGATTGATTGCTGGAAATATGTAAAATGTAAATGGTCTAGTTTCAGATAGAAAATTGGAAAAATTTGAAATTTCTAAGCGAGTATGGGATATTCAGAAATTGTCCAAATGGGATTTTTTTCCATCCCATATTCCAGGTCCTAGGAGAAACTTTTGAGGGGTCATGCGTTTTTAGATTCGTAAAACTCTTTTGAGCAATAAAATCTAGTTTCATGTCAAAATTTGGGAAAATATGAAATTATTTCAAAGCGAGTGTGGGATATTTAAAAATTGTCGAAATTGAAAAATATTTCCCCCATAGTTCAGGGTCCAAAAAAGGAAACTTTGAAGGAGTCTGCGTTTTCAGATTCAAAAATTTGTCTTTTTCGAAAATTCTGATATATATAACTTTATGTATATATATAACTTTATGTATGTATACATAAAATAAATATAATTTTATGTATATATACACATAAATATATATAATTCTTAATTCATAGCTTTATCTCTCTTTAATAACTACTACTACCCTGACATACAAGCGTTAAATCTCAAGCTACTTAGCTCACTCACAGACCATTTTAAAACTGTTTAAATGTCCTCTCCCAGATAATTCAGTCCTCGTTGTGAGGCGTCGAACTGACATCTGTACGCATGGCCAAAGTTGGTCCCGGGTAGGATCACTTGACCTCTATGTTTGACAAGGTTCTGTGAAGCGATCCGTTGCACGATTCTTCGTACCCCCTTTCGTCTTTCTCGATAAATTATGTAATTACACCATCTCCGATATCAACATCCAACAGGTCCTTCAAGTCGTAGACTAGCTGTGTAAACATTTCGACCAAGGTGAAATTATCCGTCCGCACATGCCTTTAGGTCAGTAAGAGTTGAGGGGAAGTGGTCCTCCCTCCCTAGTCAATGTCGGCTGCATTGATCCAGGAATTGTGTGACGAGTCGAAGTCTAACCATTTTACATAGGATCTGAATAGGTATAATCGATTCCTCGTCCTCTTTCGAATTTAAATACTTTTAACCAGATTGTGAATTTAAACGAGCGCAAGACTCGTTCCTGGATAGATGTGCGTTTGTCTCCTCAAACATAGTCTTGTACACATCCAAATCCTCCTAGATATAATTCATATGCTCTTTTCTGAAGAGTAATTCTAATAGTCCACGGGTGTAAGGAGCTAAGATATTATTAAGAATTATTGCACCATCACTCTCATCGAAAAATACTTGAGTATCACAAAGCTTGGTTGTGTTTCCATTGTGACCTGCTCCATAGGACCCCTACTTATTGATTGGTACCAGCCCCCCTTAAGAAATTCCAGGATACACGCCTGCAACTTCCCCTCCACTTCTTAATGGCTGTATAAAGACCAGCGTGGACGCAGAGTTTCACCTAACTTCCACCATCAAGGTAGGGCACCACAGGCTTCTTTGCCCGATTCTATCCTCAGGCACGTCCAGGAGGAAAATTGACTGAGGAAAGCTTGAAAAATCTCTAGGGACCCGGTGGACAAGGCCAACTGGAGCCGCAAAGTCCATGTGGTTCGCGAGATGGTCCAAGAATACCGGAACAGTGTCTGGGAGGACAAGATTGAGAGCTTGTGCGTACAGGACAGGTCCCTGTGGCGCATGACGAGGAACTTGATGCGGGTTCCCGCACCAAGGCCGCCTATTGTAGGTCGTAACGGGGTGGCCAACTCCGACCAGGAGAAGGCCGATGCTCTCGCTGAGCACTTAGAGGCGCAGTTTGTACCGACTGACGACCCGTCAGACCCGGTGCACATTGGGCACGTGGATCAGGTCATCGCAGCGGTCTCGTACAGACCCTTGGATGAACCAGAGCCCACGGAGGCGGCAGAAATGTCGCGGGCGTTAGCCGCTCTAAGATTAAACAAGGCCCCCGGACGCGACGGCATCAATAACGCGGTCCTCCGAAAGCTGCCCTTGGAGGCGATTAACTTCCTCGTGGAGTTATTCAACGCCGTCCTGCTCCTGAGTCACTTCCCAGAGCTCTGGAAGCACGCCAACGTCCTCTGCTTCCATAAACCGGGTAAGGACCCGGCCCTAACTTCGTCTTACCGACCGATCAGCTTGCTCGACTGTTTGGGCAAGTTGTTCGAGAGACTTCTACTGACGAGACTGACCAGACATGTTCGCGAGGCGGGCATCTTGGTGGACGAGCAGTTCGGCTTTCGGGCGGGACACGCCACGTCTCATCAACTTGTTCGGCTCGTGGAGCAGGTCACGAGGAACTTCAACATCAACAGGCTGACTGGTGCTGTCTTTCTCGACGTGGCAAAGGCCTTCGACCGTGTTTGGCACGAAGGTCTCCTTTTCAAACTCCTCTCCTTGAACCTTCCCTTCTACCTAGTTAAGATTGTTCAATCTTATCTATCCAACCGGACCTTCTCCACTACCTTTGGGAACGCCACATCCCAGGTCAGAAGCATCCGGGCTGGAGTGCCGCAGGGTTCCCTCGTGGGCCCGGTGCTCTTCAGTCTGTATGTGAACGACATTCCGAAATCCCCAGACACCAAGTTAGCACTGTATGCGGACGACACGGCTCTAGTAGCGGAGTCGTGGCGAGGGCAGCTGGTGGAGAGGCGACCCTAGACGCACCTGACGCAGTTGGAGGGGTGGCTGACTACCTGGAGAACGAGTATTAACGTGGAGAAGAGTACAGCAGTGCTCTTCACATGGAAAAGAAAGTTCTACAGGCCGGCCCCACTCCGGCTGTTCGGAAAGCAGATCAGATGGGCGAACAGATGGGCGGACAGTGTTAAGTACTTAGGACTTACGCTGGCCACCAAACTGACCTGGCGACTACACTGCACCGAGAGACTTAACAAGGCAAGGCGAATGCTGGTAATCCTAGGCCCACTGCTTAACAGACGTAGCGCCCTGTCTACTAGGAACGGTCTGACACTGTACAAGCAGTTTCTCAGACTGATCCTCGACTATGCGTGTCCCGCTTGGGGCCACCTGGTGAACACGTACATGAGGAGGATGCAGGCGTTCCAGAGCAAGTGTCTGAGGATCATTGTGGACGAACTCTGGTACGTTCGGAATGTGACTCTGCACTGGGATATGTATATGCCTACCATCAAGGACTACTTCCGGAAGCTGGTGCAGTCCTTCTATGACAGACTTCCCAGTGCCACCAATCCTCTTATCCAGGGGCTTGGGAACTACGTCATTGACCCTGGAGGGTGCCCCCAAAGTCCCAAAGCCCTACTCAGATAAGTCAGAAGTGTAAAACAGTGGTTTAGGAGGCTCTTACCCAGCCTCCCATAGAGTAGTGTTTCTTAAACTTAACACTAAAAACCCTTATTCGGTTTGCTAATATACTTTTCCCCCATTAATATCAATAATAATATACCTTTTATTTTGTTTCGGAACATTCGCCAAATGTAATAATCTGTTAAAGTAATTTCCCGAAAGCCACACAGCGTGACCAATTGATCGGTACGTGTTGGAATTTGCCCTCGTGCTTCCCCTTAGGGAGCATCAGAACATACTAATCTGCTTCTGCTTCTTTTGAGTTTCACCGCAGATGAAATACTGAGCAGCTAGTTTAGGACTTGAAGGATCTTTCAGGTATTGATATTGGAGATGGTGTAATTACATACTTTATCAAGACATTCGACAGAGGGTACAGTGAATCATACAACGGATCACTTCACTGGCTGGGTTGTCATAATATTGGTATGTGGGAGCACCACACCCTTAGCTGTCCTTTCTATGGAAAAAAAAGTTTGGAGACTGCCAAGAGATCCTTTGAATATCCACGTTTAGGAACCTGAGGAGGAAGAGCTGTGTAAGGCGTTGGACAGAGTCGAGGAAGAAGAATACAATCATGTTAAGTGTTAATTATAGTTCAAGAAGTACGAGAGTTATAATGTTCTTCGTTTTGAGGACGAGAAAGAAAGCATCAATAAAACTAGCATTATCGAACTTGAACATGTTGAGTGAGTCATCTTGACTGGGACAAACTTTGGTCGTGCATACAGACGTCAGTTCAAAAGCTCGCAACAAAGATTTACTTATCTGGTAGGGGACAGTCATACATTTTTCAAACGGTGAAGTCCGCGAGCAAACCTGAGAGGGATTTAACATTTGTACAATAAAATACCATTTAATAATATGAATGAGAAATATATAAACCTATTTTTACTGTATGTATGTAATTATTAAGTATATATGTCCTCTTAAAATTGTATGTTATTTATTTAACCTGTATTACTCTCGTTTCACAGTGCAAGTCAGGGTATAGCGGTGGTTAAAGATGCACAATATTATATATATATATATAATAATATTTTATATATATATAT
>CABFWO010003133.1:0-11101 GCA_902155825.1 Timema genevievae | reverse complement strand
TATATATATATATATATATATATATATATATATATCAGAGTTTAAACTGTAAAGGGACGGATGAAGAAAGTAAGAGATAATAGGTCTGACAATTAAAGGCGAATGGGGAGGGGGAGAAGTCCAAGTGTCGAGCTGTAAGAGTACAGGTTTCTTGTTCTGACCACAGGAGCGCTGTGATAAGCGCGGATCATTGGAAAACATAAGTCTCATTGTACCCTTGTAATCAAACCAGATGCTCTTGTATTCTAACTTGAACTAACAAGTCCATATTATATAAAATATTTCCCATGCCACAGTATTCTACTCTAGGCCAAAATGACCCTATAAAACCCGTTTTTAAGTATGCCAGCCCAATAAATCTAATAAATCATTTAATTTTATTAAATTTTTTTGACAATAACACTTTTTTTCTCTCCGAGAGGTTGAGAGAAAGTAAATATCAACTCAAAATACAAGCAGACATTACAGGAAATATTTCAACTGTAAATCTAAGGGAAACTCAGAAGACTGTATTTAGAATATTAACATTACAATGGTACTTAATATTATGTAGCTAGCATTTTTTAATTGTATAACGTGGCATTCTATTCGGATAGCTACTAGTTATAAAATAGCGGCATTTTGTAATCACAAATTCATCTATTTTAGGTAAAGCGTCCTGTTGTGCTTGTTGGCGAAACTGGCACTTCAAAAACTGCAATTATTCAAGACTTTCTTCGAAAAATAAATCCAAATATATACGTAAGTGTTTCAATTCATTCTCAATGTACATTGTCTACTAAACATAAACATAGAGAACTGTCCTATTAGTAGAGTAACAAAAGCGAGTTATCTGGAAGGAAACGCCATTTAATGATAGAAGTGTGAAACTTTGTACAGTGATATTAGTTGCCAAGGGTGCCAAGGATGGAGCCACTTAAAACTTCTCCCCGATCAACAGCTATGACGTCATCAATATGGCTGCCCTACACAAGCAAAAAACCGCATTATCTTGTAAACCGTCGGGTGTATTTCACTTGTCTTTTACGGCAAAAAAAACCCTCTATTAATAGCGGAAAAATGATAGAGTATGTGTTTCATATAAACATTTATTACATAAGTTATAAGTGAATCCATACAAAACCCATTTTAAAAAAACTTTAATTTTGCAAATATTCCTTTGCCTGTAATTTTTTGTTTAAGTAACTGCAGATCAATAAAATATATTCAATATATTAAAAATGATTATGTATATTTGATCAATTTTATTGAGGATGTATATTGTTTTTCTTCCTATGGAAAACCCAAAACATGATGTGTTTAGTAACATTGAAAAAGGTGACCTGGTGGTCTAGGGGTAAGGTGTCAGACTTCTGTGCTGAAGGTCCGGGGTTCAATCCTTGGTCCCGGCACAGATTTATCTGATTGCCAAACCCTTCCTTTACCTCTGACAAGATGTGTATTAATCACAGCTTGTGAATGTGAGGAATGCCAGGCCTCCACCGTGGTTTGGATTCCACGTTAAACTGTAGGTCCTCCATTTCATTCCACAATCACCCTACCATCACACAGTAGCGTAAGTGCGTATAACCCGAACGGGTAGTAAGACGCGATGCTAATAATAATAATAATAATAATAATAATAATAATAACATTGAAAAACATAATATTAAAACACTTTAACTAAGAAACGTCTGCTGACATATCCCTTTGCAGTGCTTGCAATGTAATGTGCACACTAAACCGTACTTGTTGCAGCCACACAAATTACTTTGACAATCTTTTTTGCACTGACAACTCACAAACTCTTGCAGCACTTGTGAAACTTCTGGTTTTGCTGACCATATTGGGCAATATTTGTTCTGCACTTGAGTCCAGCCCCACTTTTCTTTTTCTCGTAAGTCAATGAAGCAATTTAGCTGTCCCCACCTATGTCCAATTTGGTAACAACTTCATAGAACATGAAGCTTCATAGAATCAGACGTAGGGTGAATGTTCTCCTTTTATGGCTAGTGAAACACTTTCCTGAGCTTCATTGACAGTATGACACGCGCCTGTTAAACAATAGCATTGCAGCTGGCAGTACACTTGATCAGGTTTATGTTCTTGAGGACGAGATAAGAACTAAAATGCCTCATTTAACTGTGAATTCCCTCCATCGCTTCTACATTGTACTCTTTCCAAGGCCTGCAAAGAAGGAGATGGTGTTTCAAACCGAGAAATCATGAAAGCCACATAGAGCCACTGCCTTCTTCTTACTCAGATTTGTTGAAAATGCACAGTGATGATGCAGAAATCTTTCCCACGTCCAAATCTAACCCACATGGCTTGAAGTCCTTCCTTCTGCATTTCATGGAAGAATGAAATGGATAGGACTAAAACATCACTGTCCACTGTCCTAATACAGATTGTGGTGAAGCTATTCCCCTACACCAACAGTTGAGAAAACTTGCATGTTTTGAAACACTGGACTAGCAATTAAATTGTGGGCTAGAAATGAAAATACATCTGTTTTGTTGTCACTATTATGCAGCAACTGTTGCCAATTTTTGCCAAGATGTTGTCGGCTCTAACTTGTTGCTCACCTAAATCTCTAAATTTTATCGCTTGCAATTTGATACTTTCCTTATTGTAGACATCTCAAACAATGTCTATCCTTGCTGCATTCAAATTGTTTGCATCTTTTAGTATGTGTTTGTTAAACATTTCTCCATACTTTGCCCCTCCACGCAAATGCGGGTTCACTTCCTCTAAGTTCAACCCTCCCAATTCCTAATCCATTAGCGTAATTAGTACTTAAGCGTATAACCCGAACGGGTAGTAAGACGCGGTGCTAAATATTATTATAAATCCATACTTTGCAAAATAATTTTAACTCTTGGTTCAAGTGTGTGCACAATAGCTGGCCCATCATAAATAACAGCTTGTACTGAAATTCCTGAGATCAATGAATTAGAAGACATGCATGCTTCCTCAAGGATTGTCGTCGGCTCCTTTGAATCATCTACAAATCCCATATCCCTGTTAATATCGATATCAGAAACTTCGGCAACGTCTGTGGGCTTTTCCAAAATTTTGACTAGAGAAGATATGTTTCCTTTTCGAAGGTAGCCCTTTGTTGAAAGTGAAGGTGGGTACAGATGGTTCTCAAAGCAGAAGAAAACAACAATCTGCATGTTTCTCTTACTGCGTATCACAAATAACTTTAAAAACAAACCTACATCCTTTTTTAGATTATTTACTAGTGCAAATGACTTGCTAATCTTCTTTCGTCTAGCAAACAGAATTAATTTATTTTTTGTGATTAGTTTTTACAGTGGCTTCTCATTACTTTGTATCCTCTTCTCAACAAATTCTTTGTACTGTAACTCTCCACACTCTGCCATTGTCATTACATTGTGAATAGATTCATCAGACAGGACCACATTTTCTAAAGAAAATACTTCTTTCCCTGCCTATATATGAATATATACTGTTAGTACATTCATGATAGTACATTTCAATAGTGTTATATGAGCATATTATTGTTCATGCTTCCAAATAATTTTTTTCTTATTCTATAATTTTGTAATCGCTTATGCAGTTACTTAAACAAAAAATTGCAGGCAAAGGAATATTGTACAAAATTAATGTGTTTATATGTTTTTTTTTATAAATTCACTTATAACATTTGTAATAAATGTTTCTATGTAAAATGTCCTCTATCATTTTTCCGCTATTAATAGAGGTTTTGTTTGCCACAAAAAAAAAAAGAAATACACCCGACGGTTTCCAAGATAATGCGGTTTTTTGCTTCTGTGGGACGACCATATTGATGACGTCATAGCAGCTGATCGGTGAGGCATTTTAACTGACTCCATCTCTTAAAATTACACCCTTGGCATTAAATGACGTTTTCTCTTGCAATGCTACTCTTCTATTTTAATATTATGGAATTAGGATATGTGTGTTGAATTTGTTTAAGAAACTTAACTTTTGGCAATACTGTTTTTGGCTGTTATCAGTTAACACAAGCTATAATAAATTCTTAACACAAAATTGAGAAGTAGAACATATATACCGGTATTTATAATTAATTTTCCATGGTAATAATTTTATTTAATGTCATTTATAATTTATCGTATGAATTACATGGAAATGAACATATATTTCAATATTTGAGGTTTATAATATCATAAATTGGAAGAGAGTACAAGAAAGATTAATGTAAACAAACACAATTTGGCTTTTATACTTGAAAGTAATAACATGTTTTACCCTTTATTTTGATGCCATTGGACAAAGAAGTAGGTATTGGCTGCATATTGAAGAAAATTGTGTCTATGTTCTCTATATAAGCTCCATTCTGTCGAAACTCTTCATTAAGGAGTGAAAAATACACAGCCTAACTTCTTAAAGAGGAATTATTTAACTTATTCAGTATAAAATTAAGTTACTTAAAGAATGAAAAGTGGTACCTATGTATAATACATCTAATCACGCTGTTCCCTTCTAGGGTAGGCAAGAAACTTTGCATATAGCTAAAATAAATGGTATGGAACTCCGCACGGACTTTCTCGCTCTATTGTTTCAAAAAGGAGATATTTAATCAAAATTCATAATATAATATATACTAGCAAACCCGAGAACAAACTGTGCTTTACACACATGCAACATTTTTTTACTCACAGTTTTAAATTTTATAATTTAATTTTAAAGAATTAAGTCTTCATGTGTATATTTGGACCAATAAAAAATATCAATATTGGGTCCCCAAAGATCAACACTTTGTATTAAAATTTTAACTTCCCGTTAAAATATTTGGCATTTTATTAGGGGATGCACATCTTATGATTATCGCATTGCTGTTAAATTTATATTTTATAAATTTTGACCAATAAAATAGATAAATATTGACTATTGAGTCTAAAATGAGAGGGATGGATCATTGCTGTATCAGGGGCAGATCCAGGAGGAGGCGCGGGGGGCGTGCACCCTCCTTCAAGAAATAAAACCAATTAAATCAATGTTAAAGTCACTACTAGTCTTATTGTCATGTAATATTATCTCACTAACCAGATTCCATTTATTAAATTGTTATTGGTAATATTATTATATGATTAATATATGGTAATTATTATAAATACTTAATACAATCAAATTAAGTATTAAAATGGTGAAAATAGGCATTAATGCAACTGCCCAAATTTAATTTGCGCGCCTGTCACATTGTTGCACAAACCTTGTTTAGGTTTAATTTACTTTATTATTTTTACTATTACTCTTTCAATGATTAGTAAATAAATAAATAAAGATCTTTGAAATAATTTATTTTTAAATAACATGCCTTAAACAAAATCTTTGAAATATACCACACACATAATGTGTTAGTATGGCTTAGTGGTAGAATTTTGATTTGAATGAGAAATAACTAGCTATACTATAGAGTGGAGTTAAAGTTTGATTGTTCAAAATCTGAAAAATTCCATCTATTTATATAATTGATTGAATAGCTAAAAAACTATTTATATAATAATAATTATAATGTTTAAACTTATTTCCCTCTTATTAAGACTATTTTATCACCATTTGTTAATGTTTTAATATATATTTCAATACTAGTCCCAAATTTTTAGTTAAACTATTCATTTGAGGATTATTCTCAAGTTTAGCATTACATTGAAAAATTACTTAAAGATTTACTCTCAATTTTTGAAGTATTTTTATGCCAAAATTTCTTGACCCCTCTCCTCCGATCCCAATAGGAACCCCCCCTCCCCACCTTATGAAAATCCTGGATCCTCCCCTGTGCTGTACAAACATTTCTCCTAGGAGCCAGTCTTATGACTACCGGATAAATACTGCTATCGGGAAGTTAAAGTTAGCATCCAGATAAAGGTTATCAGCGACTTTAATACTTTACGTGAATTATGAACTAAATTTATCTGCCAGATAGCTATCTGAAGGATAAATATATTTTTATGCAGCAAACGCAAGGTTGGCACTGTTTTTATTGGTGCGCGCATGCGTATAAGCCCATCTGCTACCGCTACTACCTGGCAACTGGCTACAGCGCTCAGCATTGGTTAAATAATGACGGCTAAACTATTGCGAGTAAACAGATGGTGTCGAGTGGGCGCAGAAGCTAAGATGTCTTGCAAGTAATAATTTCGGTGTCTACCAAAATCTGGTGAATAGTTGGGTACAACGTTTCCAAAATTCTATTTATTGTACTTATATTTTGATAATTTGTTCATATATAAATATAACTCTACAAATAGATTGTAATTTTTTTATAAAAGTGTGAATTAAATGTTCTAACTTTGTATATAGTTAGATCCTGGGCCTGCACCTACTAAACACGTGAACCAAGAATTTAACCTAAAAACATATTATGATAGTCGAAACCTCATGAAAAAATATCTCGTCACTATGGCAATGACCATTTTAACTCACAGATGAAAGTTATCAGGTACTTAAACCTCCAGATAAAAATTTGATGGATAAATACATTTTATCTGGCAGATAAAAGCTATCTGGCAGTCATAAGACACAATTTCAAATTACTGACCAGATAGAAATATTTAGCTGTCAGATTAATATTTATCCAGAAGTCATAAGACTGGCCCTTGGATCGTTTAAGGAAAAACGTCAACTTCTTGAGGGACTTACTTATTTGCTTATTCTATGGCATTAGAGAATTATTGCGCTAAAACTTAAGTAGTATCTCTGTACAACTAAAGCTCACAAAATGTAATAAATATATTTGCTAATATCTCAGAAAATATTGGTTTTTAAAAATATATTTCAAGTAAAAGTTTTATTATTTTTAATAGTACTAAAATTTTACAGTGATAAGTTATTTAGTATCTCAAATAGTTGTAGATATGCGGAAATTTCCACTTCTGTTAAGTACCCAAAAAGTAAAAGGGGAAAATGAAACTAGCCATTTTGTTTAAAATCTTAATCAAGGCCAAAATACAAATTTTAATCAAAATCGTTAAGAGCCGATTTTGAGCAAATCGATTTTTTCTCTTTTTGGTTTTTATTAAACTACTTTTAATTTTAGGGTTAAACAGACACACAGACAGACGTCATTGCAAAAACCACTTTTTAGGGTTTGGGGGGTATTAAGACGTCAATATCCATCAACATTTCGTGTTAGTTTTTTTTTCTACCTTTTAGCTTGAAAATTATTAGTTTTATATAAATATGTTTCAAGTAAAATATTTGTATTATAAATAGACCTACATATTTGCAATGCTAAGTAATTTCATATCTCAATTAGTTTCGAAGATATGATAAAAAATTAGAATTTATGCATCAGACCAGAACCCTTAAAATCATTTTGCTGAAAAAATGAGAGTAGCCATTTTGTTTATAATATTTACCAATGCCTAGAAATGAAATTTAATCAAAACCTTTAGAGCCAATTTTAAGAAAATCGATTTTTTCTCTTTTTGCTCTTCAATAAACTACCCTTAATTTTAGGGTTATATAACCAATTCCAAAAATCCCTCGGAGTAGCCCTATGAAAACCATAGATCCCCTGTGTTAGTTCGATCAATAAAATAGTTTAGGCTCTATTCCGAGGTACAGACAGATGGGAATTCAAAAACTAATTTTTCGGATTCCTCAAAATCTCGAGTTCGATTTTTTTGACTATCACAATACTGTATCTACCTGTAACAAGAAAGTAAAAAAAACTCTTTATTTAATCCAACCTTACTAACTTTCTCTACACTCCACTGTCCAAATGGCGAATGGTGGTCTCTTTACCTACTTAATTTATTTATGTTTTAATTTACTTATCAAAATTTACTCATCTACTTTACCTACTAAGACTGACTTCTTCAAGTTATGAATATGTGGAGGGTAGAGAGATAGTTTTCACCTTCCATCATTAAATACATAGAAATAAAACCAACACGAGCGACTAGCACCCTCTGTTAGACATATTTGTGGTGAATGGGTGGCTCAGATGATTCGTGGTAGGATTTTCTGCGTGCTTGTGTCACGTCCAAACCATTCTCGTTACATTACACCATTGCTTACATTATGTCTATACGTGGCTTTATATAGCTCATTCCAGCCGCAGTCACCTTGCTCTTGTATTGCTCCTGACAAACCTACACTTCATATTCACTAAGCAATGTTGATGTCAACACACTTTTACATACTGCCATCTTCATTCTTTGCTATAGTACACATACATCCAACTATTCTCCGAGATTTCACCATCCGTCCTTCCATTTTTACAGAACATTCTACCCAGATACACACAAAATTGTTCACATCTTCTAATAGTTTTCCATTATACTAAGCTGGCAATCATTTCTTGATCTGTCCTTATCAAACGATATCGCCTTGATCTTGGAAACATTTATACAAAGATTCTTTCTGCCTGTCGCTATTTTCAATCGATTTAATGCATTCACTTTCACTTTCATTCAAATCCATCATTACTGAATAATCTACATATAACAGCATTCTCACATTAACATATCTATGAATACATTAAACAAACATGGAGACATAACACAACCTTGTCTAACACAAACTGTACCTCAAAGAGAGAAAAAAATGCTTTCCTTTAAGAGATGTATAGGATAAAAAACACCTAACAACAACAATCACCAAAACAAAAGATTATCTAAAAGTGATCGAAATAATCTATTGATTACATAATTAAATTTGAAATAAAAACTATAACCTAACTAGTTGCGACAGAATGGATAAAATAAACATAATATGCTGGTATGATCTGTAATAGTTTTGGTAAAATGTAATGTTTCTTTTTTCTAAATGAGTTTTTGAGGCAACATTTATTATTTCATTTCACATAGCCAATGAGCTATAAGTAAATATCTCACTTTTTAGGTAGGCGCTTTAAAATTTCTAAGGTGCACCGTTTCATTAATTTGATTATTAGTTTTCAAGTACTTCTACATCATATGTGTCACACTTCCTTTTGGATAAAATGAGACCTAGGTAAATTGATTTTGCAGTAACGATCCATTTTCTTCCAGAGCAGCGTTGTAAAGTGTGAACCCTGTTCCTATTTTCTCTATTAGAGAAATATTATATTTTTTTCATTTTAGTCAAAGCGGATTGTAATGTTGTAGGTGGGGTATCAATATTAACAACATGCTACAAAAATGTATCTCGCACAAGTTTAATAAAATTGATTAATATGCAGAGGAAATATTTGGAAACCATCAATGACAATGTTGCTATTATGATTCGCAGATGATTTATACTTTAGGTAAGATTATTGAAACTGTTGCAACAGTTACATATATTTTATTAGAGTCCAGCAGGAAAAGAGTGTTAGATTTAACGCTGAGAATATTAAGTACCGTACATGACTATACACAAAACACCGATTGATAATGAAAATCTAGAAATTATTTTGAACCTCATGTAATTTGGTCAGTGCAATAATCCCAGATATTTAGGAACAATTTAATTATCAATAGTGGTATTATAATGTAAATTAGGGAAAGAATACAGATGATAAATGCTATTACTCTGTCAGTAAGTTGTTAACATATCGCATGCGTCAAGGAATGTAAAACTCAGAATATACAAAACAATACATTTACAGGTTGTGACAATTGGTTGCTTACCTTATATGATGAGAAGAAAATTAAGGTGTTTGAAAACAAAGAGATTAGTAAATATTTTGTTTCAAAAATGGATGAAGATATTGAAGATTGAAATAGGTCACATTTGGAAGAGTTATGTACCTTGTAATCGTCACAATATATTGTTAGGGTAATCAAATCTCGCAAATTACAATGAGTAAGACATGCCGTGTGAATGAAAAAACCTAGATCTGTATTCACAGTCTTAACTGGAAAACTTAATGGAAAGAGACAAGTAGGAAGACCTAGATGCAGATGGAAGGATAACATTAGAATGGCTCCAATAGATATAATGTAATGAGTTGAGAACTAGCTCAGATACGAAGAGATGGCCTACTTTTGTACTTTAGAGTTTCTAATGTCATACAGTATTTAAGTAAGTAAGTATGTTTTTCCAATCTAACTTTCCTCTACCTTATTTTATACATAATACTTTGTGTTTTTAATATTTAGGATTTTATCAACGTCTACTAAATTTATCCACAGATAGTGTCACAGACTTATAATTTAAATGGTACCATTTGGTTAACAGATTGTGTTGAATGTAAACTTTTCATCTCGGACTACCTCACTGGACGTACAGCGCAACTTAGAGGCATCCGTGGAGAAGAGAACCAAGGACACCTACGGACCACCTGTGGGAAAGAAACTGCTTTGCTTCATTGACGATCTTAATATGCCACAAGTAGGCCTAGCTTTATATTCTTAAGTTTCCATTAGGAATTTATCTTTTAAAAAATTCAGACTGAATAAATTTTAACAATGTCAAACTAGACCAAACAAAGTAATGATAGTGCGATCAATACATTAATTAATATATTTTAAATTTAAAATAAACAATTTTTTTAAATGAATTGTAAGGTGACCAATTGCTGCTAAATCAATACCATATATTTTCTTAATTTTGGACATTTCAACATTTTGCACATTTGTGAAAATTTCAGTGAACTTATTTAGACATGAATTTAAATCAACAACTGTGCTCCAAAGAACCCTTACGTAGGTTCCACAATGAATATCACAGGCTCCTTGAGGCAATATTACAATATCTTAATTTTGAAAATAGCATCATTGATTAATATTGCCAATTTTTTCAATTCTGAATAAAGGATAACTGTCAGTGTTAATGAATTGTCTTTAAAAAAAAGAAAGAACAATATAGAAATTTCAACAAATTATACTTCAAAAACAAAATTCTGATGGAATAAATTACAAAATGTTTTATTGAAATAGCCATGAAACACCCTGAAATAAGGACTCAATACTTTGAAGGTTTTTTTTATGCCTTTCACAACACCATATCTTTATGTTCAAACTTTTTCATTGTGTACTGCTACACAGTCTAAATGTAGGCCTAGAAGATGGTCTGTATAAAGGGGCCTACAGTTGACAACCGTAAATCAAAATATTCAAGATCTTTGTGATCAAAACCCAGTCCACATGAGCTATTATTATTATTATTATTATCATTATTATCATTATTATCATTATTATCG
>CABFWO010003132.1:82607-96381 GCA_902155825.1 Timema genevievae | reverse complement strand
TCTTCTATAGACTCATAGAGCTTAGTTTTCTGCACATGCTAATCTCAACAGTTCTTGAATATCTGCCAAGGGTGTTCTGAAATTTAGTGACTTTTCCTCTTCATTTAAAAAGTTTGTCACCAAATGCCACTGTGCTCATGACAAATATTCAACAACTGTTGAGATTAACATGTGCAAAAAACTAAGCTCTATTTTTCTATAGAAGAAAAATTTAATTTATTTTGGCCAAAATATGTTTATGCTATAAAAACTGCAAAATTTATGTACTAAACTCGCGCTCACTAGCACCACACCTTAAGAGATTTGCAGCGTGTGATATCCAGGTAAGATTTTCATAACACGTGATTCTTACGCTAGGTAACCGTTTCACATCACCATTTAGATTCATACTGAACACAATTGCGTATAAAATTAAAAGGAAACATTAATTAGCTAAAACAAGTTCCAGTTGGGATTAGAACCCTGTTCACTCTTTCATTGGCAAGCCAGACTGTAAAACTTGACGTCCATTCCATGTGCTCACAGAAACAGGTCCTTACTTGAATGCTCCTTAGAAGGAACTATATTATATTAAAGCTATCCTCACTTCATATTTATCTTCATTAAGAAATTATATTCACGCTGGTGTCAATCTTCATCAAAACTGAAACATTTTAAAAAGAAAATCATTAATAATTCTTCTTATTTCGATATTTAACGTTTGAAAACAACTACTTATGCTAAAATGGAATCAACAAGAGAATGTAATGCAATCTATTGTTTGTAAATATAATGTATCATTAATAATGTTCTACTAATATCCTTTTCTCTCCCACACCACTTAAAAAACAATCCTAGCAACAATTGCTGAAACAATGCAAAGTACTTCTCTTAGATACGTAATATATAAGTGCATTAAAAAAAATTGTGTTTGGTTTCATTTAACAGAAGAAAATATGCGTAAACGCTCTTATACAAACTGACGCATTTAAAATTATATTTACTAAGCCATTAACTTCTTGTCTGCTTTCGTTCTGAAATATATTAAAATTTTTCTTAAGTTGTTACGGAAGTAAAATATATTTTAATGAAATTACATCACTAACAAAAACTCAATTAGATGGTGCTATATGGAACAAAGTTAAATAAAACATTAAACATCTTATGATCATGTATACAAAGTCAGTATCCACTTAATATTATTAGTGTGTGGTATTATATAGTCTAGATGTACTTTTAGAAAAGTTCACAACAATGACCATAATTTTTAAAATAATGTAATAGGTAAATGCACATATCCACATTGTAGCTTGTGCATGATTTTCGGTCAATTGATATTTTTTTGTAACAAATAGTTCTCACGGCTTTTATTTGTCCATACAATGGCACGAACCGAAGCCAAATTCACTGGAGGCTACGACATAACTCAGCAGAACATGCTGAACGAAAGAGTCCACCGCGAAGAGGTTGTCCGAAGAGTATGGTTCGAGAAATATTTTCAAGATATTTACGAGAACTGGAGTAAATCCAAGATCTCCTCCAAGACAGAAGCATTGGTAAAAGAACTTTCAAAAGGTCGTACTGCACGCTATCAAGCTGAGGAAAGACGTGTAACACAAAGATATACAAATACCTGAACCGGAGTACACAGACTTCGGCAATGTGATGAAACCATTTAGCAAGGACACTAAGAATATACTGTTTGGCGACGTCACAGACGATGGGGGTAGAAACATGTACCTAAAAGTGAGAGCAGACACTCCTCCCGATGAGAGGTACTATTTCCCAGAAACCACTAGTTTCAGGTAAGTTATTTTACTATCTACCATTTTCATAATGTAAATTACTTTAACTCAATACGAAGTTTCACCATTCAAGTATATTCTCTGGCACACTTTTAAGTTCATCCCATGCCTTTCCGAGTTTTATGACTTCTTCATCAATGGACCTTCTCCGTCAACTCATCTTTGGCCTGCCTTTACGTCAGTGTACCTTGCTGTTTTCATTTCAGAGATATTCTTGAGACGTTATCTTCGTCTCTTTGAAGAATGTGCCAAATCTATCGTCACTTTCACTCTCTGATTTCCATTTGTATGGACTTATTTTGGTTTGGTTCTTCAGCTCTTGATTTGAAACTACGTTTGGAAGTCATGGGCCCAATATGTTCTCTAGACATCAGTTGATGAATGTCGACAATACCAATTTATGAAGGTTATTACTGATGTGAACATAAATATATGCTATCAAATGTATAATCCAGGATTACCAACAAATATTTGACAAAATTGAAAGTGCTTTCAAAAATAGTGTTTTTTATTGGTTGTAAACATTTTAAACTCTTCCATTTCTCAGGCCTCAATTATGAAATTCCATATGTTCAGACGTTATTCGGCTTACAGGGAAGGTATATTTACTTGAATACTGTATCAAATTTATATTTTCCACCCCTAAACCTCCCAGGAAAAGTATTTTTCCTTTGATCTCTTGGAGAGAAATTTTTTGTGACCATTAAAGAAATTGAACCCGAGATTTTGATAAAGTGTCAACGTTTCATGACCTCCTGAAACCTAAAAGTTGTTTTCGTGCTGCCAATTATCTGCCTGAATATCGCTCTGTTTGTGTCCCTCTGTCTGCATATATGTGTGTCTGTGTGTCTGCAATCAGAATGTCTGTGTATCTTGGCCTAGAGCTGAAAACATTTTATTAATCGGGATAAGACTTCGAATTTAAGGTTTACATAACACTAAACCAAGGGTAGTTTACTTTAGAGCAAAAAGACTAAAAAATCGAATTTCTCAAATTCCGCTCTTTTATTTGAAAACATTTTTTATAAAACCAATAGTTTCTGAGCTATAAGAAAATATAGCCTATATATTTACTAATGAGGTCTTTGGTGAAATTGAATATGCTCTTTGGTGAACAGAGATGATCAGCTTTTGTAAGTGTTTTTGTAACAGTGTATATTATTTCATTTATGCTCTTTGACGGAGCAACACACAACAGTGTGTATTATTTTATTTCATAAATTCAACGAGTTTTTTTTAAATAAATGTATTTCTATATCTCAGGATGAGAAAGAGAGAGAGAGAGGGAGGGAGAAAGTCTTTGAGATGTGCAATAAATTTAAATTAGCTCTGGAAATTTTTGAGGAGACCCATCTCTACACACCTTTTTTCTGTTCCTTCATTTTGAAATCTTCGAATATTCAGACCTTTCTATTGTTTGATGTGATTCTTCTGTACGCTCGATAAATGTCAATCGTTTATCACCATGAGAAATTGTTTACTCTTTTAGTTTTGGAACTTTTGAGAGCCCCCATTTTATCAGCCTCTTTTAAAAAGAACAAATGTTATACATACTTTATTTGGTTATTTGAAGTGATCCCTCTACATTCATGGTAAATTAAAATTTGTTCTACCTCATAAAGTATTGTTATAAAATTCTTTGAAGTTGTTTATATTTATTTAGGATTTAAAATATATTCTTAAGGCCCGTACACACCAAGCTCGCGAACTGTTACTAGCGAGCTGTTAGCAAACTACTGACGAGCTAGGTGTGTACTAGAAATCACGAGCAGTTCGTGCTCGGTGTTTTTGTTCGATAGAAGCTCACTACAAGGGGCGGTAACATCAAATAAACTGTTAGTGAACGTGAGGCGAACAGCACTTGCAGTGTGGACGTATTTAGTAGGCAGGCATATTTATTCGCCCTACTCAACATTTTACTAACTGCTGACAGACTGCTCTCAAACTTCATGGCGAACATGAATGAATTATTGAAACTTTTGTGTAGACGTCGTGCTCGCGAACTGTTCGCGAAGAGCTCTCGATCCACTAGCTAACAGCTCGCAAACAGTTGATTTTGGTCTGTACGGGCCTTTAGCTGTATCATGTCTGAATCCCTACTTTAGTACCACACTTCCGTATACAATAATTAGGGGTTTAGATAAATTCTACTTTGTGTTACATGGAGGGAGGGTAAAAAAGTAAGAAAAAAAAGCGTTCCGTTGTTTATGGATGAACCCTAAATGAAGCAGGTGGGCGTGCGGACGGCACTAACCAGTCGAAGGAGTTAATTGGTCCTGATGTACGAAGAAACACATCTGACCAACCTTGACGCTAAGATTTAGTGAATGTTAATAAAATATGTTTGTATATACTTTCCCTGATACTTGAAACACCCGACACCTGTTGTAATGAATGTTTAAGGTACGGTTGGAACCACAAGGAGTTGGCCGGCTTGTTCACAAGGTCCCATCATGGCAGGAGTGCTGTCATGAAGGAAAGTACGTACTCAAAGAGCGACACTCGCCGAGATCCGGATCATTACGAGGCTCCCTTTGGAGGGAATTACATGATGAATATATTTTCCATTTAATCACTCAAAGTTTTGAAAGATAGTTTGGATATGTTTTATCTAGTAGCCACGTAATATTTTCTTGTTCACAAAAATTAATTATTGATAAAACAATATATTTTATTTTGGTTTTTTGTAATCTTAAATAATATACAAAATATATTAATGACATATTCTTTTTTTAATTCGTTGGCTTATAGATATTACAATTTCTTAGATTTAATTTCAATATTTTACAAAATTATAGAATACACTTAACGTTGATTTTGAAACTTTATTAAATACATTTGTTATACTTCCTAGTGATTATTTATTTTCCGTATGTATTAATATAATATTGTACACTTTTTTTGCGTCATCATATTTTTAAGAAATGCTAAAAATCAACCAATTTTTAACCAATCTTTGCAAAAAAAAGTATTATCTAACTATTATCTTACATAATAGCCCACTGAACCCTACGGATAACGTCTAGCTTAAGTAAGTTATACAGATATAACCAGACTCCACATAGTTATACAGATATAAACAGACCCCACATAGTTATACAGATATAACCAGACCCCACATAGTTATACAGATATAACCAGAACCTACATAGTTATATAGATATAACCAGACCACACATAGTTATACAAATACAACGAGACCCCACATAGCTATACAAATGTAACCAGACCCCACATAGTTATACAAATATAACCAGACCCCACATAGTTATACAGATATAACCAGACCCCACATAGTTATACAGATATAACCAGACCCCACATAGTTATACAGATATAACCAGACCCCACATAGCTATACAGATATAACCAGACCCCACATAGTTATACAGATATAACCAGACCCCACATAGTTATACAGATACAACCAGACCCCACATAGCTATACAAATCTAACCAGACCCCACATAGCTATACAGATATAACTAGACCCCACATAGTTATACAAATATAACCAGACCCCACATAGTTATACAGATATAACCAGACCCCACATAGCTATACAGATATAACCAGACCCCACATAGCTATACAGATATAATCAGACCCCACATAGTTATACAGATATAACCAGACCCCCACATAGTTATACAGATACAACCAGACCCCCACATAGTTATATGTATTATACTTTATAAGCCCACGGAATTGAGACAAGTGAAACCGTTTTACAACAGGATTTTTCTTTTGAAAAAAAAATGCTACATTTAAAAATAAATATATTTAACTTGTCTCAAATACACTGCTGTAATGGTAATAACACTTCAACGAGCTCTTAAGTTTTTAAATAATCTTAACGTTCTCATGAACCTAAATTCAAAATTTGTAAATAAAAAATAATACTTTAAATTTCATGTTTATTAATAACAATAAACTGGCATAAATACATCTAAGCAATGGAAGAAAGTTATAATATCTACATATTCTTATTTACAAAATAGTCAAGTCTGCTAAACATATTAAATATACTCACAGTTGTGGTCATTCTCGTAAGAAACTTGATTTTAAGTGACGGATAGTTTGTGTTTATAATCTCGGCTGGGTGAACCAAGGTGGTTTTCTACAAGCGATTTATTAATGTCAGTTTTTTCATCCGCAATCTATGCTAGTTCAAGGAGCACTCATTTTAAATCGTATTTCTAATCGATACACCTTAATGTAAGCCACTGATATATTAGGTGTTAAAACGTAACATTTTAATAAATAAGTTTTATCCATATCCAGCTAATACAGAGCCTATCATTCGCGTTGTCCAGTCCAGCGATACACGATTCAAATCGCTAATTCATGTTCTTCTTTCACTGAGTCTCACTAACCATTCGAGCCACACGCAAATAACCTACATTAACTAGGCTAGTTTGCTAAGCACGATTAAGGTATTTCTAGAGGAGATTTACCCACATTTGAATGACGGGAGGGTTATGAAACATCACACATTCAGTACACCTGTCCGAGATTCAATCCCCGATCTACTCGTCATTGACAGTCCAGTCTTTTGCGAGTGATATCTTAGACATCCAACGTCATTGAGTTTCGGAGCTGCTTTCAAAATGTAAAATGGTTTATTGAGCTACCATGATTTAAGAAAAATGCAGTATCGCGTAAGATATTTACTATTAGTGTAAAATTTACAGAGGCTTTACCATTTTAGATCGAATGTGTAATTTGTGGCTAAGATTCGTAATTGTAGTGGAAATAATGTTAAAATGTTAGTACATTTTGTACTAAAATTTACTATGTCATACTAAAAAGTAGTATATTCATATTTTTAAAACAAAATGACAGTCAAATTTAAGAAAAACACATGGTGTGTAACTTACTAGATGAATGGCGTTCACCTTATATATATATATATATATATATACAACGCCTTTACTTGGGAGTGCAACATAAACTAGAACTTGATAACTTTCCTTCGCGACAAGAAGACGCACATATATTAGACCTGAGGACACACTCTTTAATATTAAGTTATATAATTTGGAAAGACGCAAAATATAACTAGCGTGCGAATTACTGAAAATGTCCCTGAAAGCTACCAGTTTGGTTGGCTGTTAGGGTGATAGAGTAGGGTTGACATTAAAAGGTACAATACAGATATTAGGGTAAGCAGATGATTAAGCTTTGTTAGGTAATAGTAAGGAAGCTGTTGCAAGATATGCAGACATTTTACTAGAGGCTAGAAAAGAAATAGATATATAAGTGAACTCTGAAAATATTTAATTGATGATCACAGAAAGAAAATAGATTGGGAACGATAATTTAGAGATTACTGCGAACAACATGTCATTTGACAGGTTTATTGAGTTTAAATATTAAGGAACAATTTTAATTGACAATAATGATACTAGATTATAAATCAGGAAAAAGATGCATAATACATGATATAACTCGATCAATAAATTGTTGTCATCTCTCCAGTTTTAAAGGAATGCAAAATTCAGAATATATAAAACAATAATTTTCCCAGTTGCTCTTTATGGGTGTGAAACGTGGTCTCTTACGTCACATGACCAAACAAGATTGGATTGTTTGAAAGCAAGGTGCTTAGGTTCAAACAGGGATGAGACTACTGGGGAGTGGTGGAAGTTACATAATGATGAGTTACATGGCCTGTACCCATAACAAGGCATTGTTAGGATAATAAAGTCTCATATATTGCGGTGGGTAGGGCATGGAGTATGAATAAGAGATTCTAAAACCTTGTTCAAGGTACTGACTGGCAAACCCAATGGGAAGAGACCATTGGGAATACCAAGAAAAAGATGGAAGGATGACATTAGAATGGACCTGAAAGAAATAGGGTGTAATGAGGTGGACTGGATAGAACTAGTTCAAGATAGGGACAAGTTGTAATGAGGTGGACTGGATATAACTAGCTCAAGATAGAGATAGAGTGTAATGAGGTGGAATGGATAAAACTAGCTCAAGATAGAGATAGGGTGTAATGAGGTGGGCTGGATATAACTAGTTCAAGATAGGGACAAGTTGTAATGAGGTGGACTGGATATAACTAGCTCAAGATAGAGATAGAGTGTAATGAGGTGGACTGGATAAAACTAGCTCAAGATAGAGATAGGTGAAGTACTTTTTTAAATGCGGCAATAAACATCCACTTTCCCAAAGCCATAGAGTAACTAAGTAGGTAGAAACGGTGGG
This sequence comes from Timema genevievae, assembly GCA_902155825.1. Lineage (NCBI taxonomy): Eukaryota > Metazoa > Arthropoda > Insecta > Phasmatodea > Timematidae > Timema > Timema genevievae. The sequence continues at coordinate 88,378 of CABFWO010003132.1, read as the reverse complement.
TGATAGCGGTATCTTTGATAAGTTTACAAGTTGACTGTGGTCTAAAAAATGTTGCCTACCCTGGTCTATCAGAATAACTGTTTGGTTTCCAGCGGTGGCTCAACAGTTATAATAGTTGATATTTTAATATTTATTTTCTTCAAAAAATTGTATATCATTACTTTTGAGTTTGGTAGTTGTGTTAGCGTTTTTTATCTAAACTTGTAGGCCTACAGGCTTCTTAAAACCTTTTAGCTCATAAAACCAAACACAAAAATAATCTGAAACGTACTAAAGGAAAATTGACTTTAATCTCAATCCAAAAGCTTCCGATGATGGAATATTAGCACTGATGGTGACGAGGTAAATACAACAGGTTCTCAAGATACGGATTAGTGACGGGGGAAGTCCAGGTTCGAATATCGGTCGAGTGCAATGGATGTTGCTTTTTGTGTTCGATAGAAGTCTGTGGTTCTACTAGTTACTCTCCACAATAATGTAGGTACACATCCTCAAATTACGTTCCTCATTCCTTATAGTTTACACCATGGATCAAGCTGTTAAACAACCAGTCTAAAAAACAATAGACTAAGAATAGTACTAAATGACTGAACTCACACAGAAGTATATTATGATAGATTATTGTAAGAATTATCAAATAGAGAATGGATGTGTTTCTTGAATTTAAAGGAAGTGTACCCCCATTTGCGCAGAGGTGAAGGGGATAACCATTTACCCAAGTACACCCGTCTGTGATTCGAACCCGTATTAACAGTCAACGTCAAATCAGATCAGATTACCTTGACATTTAGTCCGCATGTCCACGGATACGGCTAGCTGGAATACAACTTGTTCCTCCCTCAGAGCTGGTGTGATCTTCACGATGAACCATCTTCCCAGGAGACGAGCGTGTGAATGAGCTGGACAGAGAGAGGGCGAGGGTTCAAAGCCCTGCATATATTTGTCACCAGTACCGCTGCATAGACATGAGTGACCCTTGAACCCTGCCCCTATTCATCAATAGGGACAAGGCCCTAATCCCTCCACGCACAGCTAGGTACTGTACCATGACACATCGTCAGACACCAATCAGATCTACTGCGGCGGATTAACTAGTCAATTGGTATCGACCCCACCGTTATTAACTAATGTGGCACGTCCGTCGCCCCAGAACGTGAATATAGGCCTATATTTAGTGGAGGGGGGTGGGGGTGGGGTGTGGAATGGCGTCTCATCCATTAGTCTTAACCTGGAACTACACAGATGTTGCAAGATGAAAGGAATCTTTGACACACTCGAGTGTATGATAGAGAAGAGCTATTCCGTTAGTCTAGGATGTACAGCATAGCTACCCTAATGGAGTAGTGAGGAGGAGGGTGGAATAAAGAGAAAATTAACCCATAGCTGAGAGGCGTGTGTGAAAAACCATTTAAGAAAAAAGACACTCTTAGTATATCTGGCCGGTATTTTAAGCACCACCTCCCCATTCCTGGAACATCACAACAAACTGGGTTGATGCCTTTGTCCACGTCCACACCAGAAGTTCCACGAGGAAGTATTTATTTTTTCAAGTATATATTTCCGAGCCTTTTTCTAATTCTTTAGTACAATTTTTAATACGGTACCTATCACATTACTTTTATTTTCTGTATTTAAAAAAAATTTTTTTTTAGAAATCCAGCATGAGCCCCAAATAAATTATTTCCAAAACTATCAAATCTTTCACGCAAAAATTTAGTGTTTTTTTGTCACGTACTTCCTACGTAATTGATTTATATGAATTTAGTAATCACGCTATTAAGATAGGGATGAATAGGGTAGAGTTCAGTGGAGGTGTACCCACGTTTTCATGGAGGAAGAGTGCTTAGTTACTTAGGAAAAAACACATTCCTATATCAAAACACATTTTTGGTCAAAATAAATCAAGTATTTCTCAAATAGAAACATAGAGTTTAATTTTCTCCACAAGATGAGCAAAACAATTGTTAATTTTTTGTCAAGGCTTCCCTGGAATTTAATGACAACATTTACCCTTCATTCAACAAGTTTCTCATTTAATTCCACTTTGATAATTTTGGTCAAACAAATATTTTGCTATAAAAACTTCAAAAAAAAACACTGCCGTTAGCTCGTGTTCGTTATATCTGCACCTTAAGGCCTATGTTTGATTATCTTGACTCTGCTAGTATAGGTATAGGCCTAAACATGTCTGATAAAATCTGTTATATAAGCTCAGCGTGTTTTATTGTACCAGGGAGATTGGGGCTCAAATTTGTTCCCGGGAAAAAACAAAAAAATATAATATCAAAGCCTGCGCTTAGCGTGTTAACATAAAAGTATTTTACTTTATATGATTTATTTGAAACTGATATGGTTAAGTATTTTTTCTATGTCAATAAATAAAAACATTCTAAACAGGAGCTTCATCTACATATGCAGTAGGCCTACTTATATTAGTAAAATAGGAAAATAAATTTGACTATAACCTGAACGTATATGCACTCCCACTTTGATATTTTATATTTTAATATTATATCAGACAAAGATAGTTCAGTCGAGTCTGGTGGTACAGAGTTCTTGGTTTGAATTCCAGTCGTGTTAAGTGAGATTTTTTACATGACTTCTCATCCTCGATTGCACAAATTACAGTACATTTTCTCTAAATTCTTCCTTTCTTATACGTACCCATTAGTGTAAATAAGTGGATAGTCTGGACGTGTAATAAGACGTCAAATACAGGAAAAAAGATTAACATTTTGAATGATGGGAAAAAAAGTTTATTGTTGAAACCTTTCAATGCAAAAAGACCAACGACTAAATTAAATTATTTATAAATTTCAGTGAAAAATATATATACCCACTCATAAAATTAAAATACTTAAACATAATACATTTCATATTTCCTTGATATTGAGTAATTATACACACACAAATCACTGCTCAACCTCCCATTAATTTACCATATCACATAGTACTAGTTGCTCATGGCAGATTAATTGCCCTCCTCGGTGAACCGGAAGATGATCTTGGATGAAATGCATCATGGGTAAGCGAGCCGCCATTTTAACGGTTGACGGGCAAGAGACAAAAGAAGATTCTCGCACGCCAAATCGCACAGTTAGTTAGTTTGACCAGGTTAGGTTATGGTTGGCTCATTAGTTGGTTAGTTAGGCTAGGACTGAGTGCGCTGTAAATTGTGGCATTATGCACATACATGCGCCTACATTAGTCATGCATGGGAACATGCCAGGCCGTGCTTGAAACGTTGTTTTAACAGACGTATGTTGTACAACTTCGTATTGTTCAGAAATAAAAATTTTCCTTCATTGTTTTTCATTTTATACTATTAATATATTACATTGATTTTTTTTACCTTTTACAGCTTGTGGCGATTTATTAGTTTTGTACTACTATTGTGTTTTACATAGGAATAAACGTTAACAAATATAAATGCAATTTTTTTCAGCCATGCAGAATGAAACGTTTGAAAGTATAAACAATTGTATGGCTACCATGATTGATTAGGTCTACTTTTAAAAAAACATTGCTAAAAATCTTCTCCTAAAATCATAACAGTTTCCTTGAAAAAGATGAGCCTTTATGATCATTGTTGTCATGTTAGAGACATGCTAAGCAAACGACCTTTTCTGCTTCTTTCCTTTGTGTGTAGTTTGGTAGATTTCTTATTTTAAAATACAAGCTACTACCTAAATTCCCCTTTGGTAGTTATTTCAGATTCATTTCACTAGATATCCCACATTAATATTATCATTTCATGGTTTGATTCACGGTCGGGTCTATCGAGAGTGTTTATTCACAAATCGTATTTAACGCATCTGCTTATCCAACTCTCGTGGAAATCCTCGGGATGAACTAATCACGTAAGTCGAGGACTTAAAATGATTAAATTACTAGTACTAATAGTGCCAAATCCACAAAGATATATTCGTAAGAAATGTTCACAACAATATTATTTTTTTGCAGTGATAGTACCAACATTTGCAAATAGAGGCTGTCATGTGGTCAGCACAACGAAACCCCCAGCCATTAATCAAAGTTTTCTTGTCAGTTTCTGCTATTTTTTTATTCAATTAACTCTTCAGTTGTCCTCAAGAGACTGAGTTGATCCCATTCCAGACCCAATGATTCACAGACAAATCTGTATTCACCGGGGATTGAGCCCAAGAGCTCTGGATTTGTGCCAGAAACTCTGACCACTAGACCACGAAGGCGATCAGCAAAGATGTAGCAGGAAATTAAATAGGTACAGACGCCTTGTCCACTGATTGCAACAAAGAAAGGGGCTGGTTTAATTACTCTTTATAATATACAAAATAATTAAAAGCAAATGTGTAGCTTTTAGTGGAAAGTTATTTAATTTATTCAGAAAATCTGCCCCAATAAATATGTATAAGTGAGAAATATTCACTAGACAAATATTACTAGTTTGGTGCTCATCGGATTGAGACATGTCTTCATTCTTCTGTTGTATTCCTTAACCTTAAGAATACAAAGTAAGCTATACACCATCACGATATCTCATCAGTGAGTGAATTAGTGACGAAAAAACCTGGTGTAAGAAGTGACTATTCGTTGCGGCTGGTATTGCGGGTACAGAAGATAGCAAGTGATATGAGCGGGGTTGTGGAGAGGGAGGGGACGGGAGTGATCCCGTATTCATTCATGAATCTTCATACGCACATTAAACACTGCTCTCCAAGTTTGATTCTTTTCTAACATTTGAAGTTGTCGAATGCATAGATGTATTGTTTAATGCGATTGAAGTCACGGGCAAATGCTATTAGCAAATATTTATTGTTTATATTCGTAAATTGAAGAATTGCGCCTGGAATTGAGAATAAAACCCATGACTCTTGACTTAGAACCATTTAGCTATTCAGGATTCGTCCCATACTCACTCATAGCTTATGGCAGAGTCTATGATGGACTTGCGGAAATCATTAGTTGCTATAAGCTATCATTGATACCACACCCACAAACGACTCAAGGGTCTGCTTTATGCCGCCATTTTTACAATGGCAATAATTGTACTACACCAAAGCAAATAACATGGAATAAAGCTAACGCCTGATCAATTTTTAATTTTAATTTATTTGAAATATTCAACGTACACTTTCTGATCCGAGTGATTACAATTGACATGAGACCAACGGGGCCTTACTTCCCCTCTGAAGGAAGTCATTCTAAGGATTTTTATAGCTCAAGAAAAATCCACCGTGAGGCAAACACTTTACCCCAAAACTAGCAATGTCCACACTTGAACAATTAATTGTTGAATTTATTTTCAACCAGCCTTCTTATAACAGGGAGTAATTCTTATAAGAAACTGTGTCCAACAAAAATAAAACACTATATGGCTTATCTGTTGGAATACTTTGCCAATCACCTTCGAGTTAAAACATCTGCCCTAAGCCACGACATTGCTGCCTGTCTTGAGGGAAAACAAATCATTACCAAACCTCTCAGTGATATTGAAATAATATTGAAGGAAGGCTGGTTTGAATTTATGAACCATTCATTACTAGTTATAAACGTGTGAAAAAATTACAAATAATAAATCTCAGAGGTGACCTGGTGGTCTAGGGGTAAGGTGTCAGACTTCTGTGCTGAGGGTCCGGGGTTCAATCCTTGGTCCCGGCACAGATTTATCTGATTGCCAAACCCTTCCTTCACCTCTGACAAGATGTGTATTAATCACAGCTTGTGAATGTGAGGAATGCCAGGCCTCTACCATGGTTCGGATTCCACGTTAAACTGTAGGTCCTCGAATT
>CABFWO010003132.1:63856-76083 GCA_902155825.1 Timema genevievae | reverse complement strand
CCCCCCCCCCCCAAAGTAGTTCCCACCCAAAGATACGAACGGGTGAATATTTTATATATGGAATAGTTTATCTCAGAAACAGATATGGGAAACCTTTGTGTGTTTCTTGTTGGGATTCCTTTTCACGCTGAGAGCTCATCACACGCCCAACAACCAAGATGGAGGACCACCCCAGCGGTGTTTCACAACTGCTTAGTCAATATATTCGCTGATACCCCATACATATCTTACGACCGTATTCTCTCTCCGTAATCGGAGAACGCACTGAGCTGGGGTAATAGGGACCCACGAAAAAAACTATCGATACTCTAATTTTAAAATTAGATTTAATTTCGTTTAATTGTGTTAATCGTGACTTTTTCTGTGTATTTAATTTAGTTGGCATATATTTTGACTATTAATTTGTATTATTAAATAAAAATAATAACGATAGATTTTCATTATTTAATTACTTCTCAGTTGATATTTTTCTTATTTTTTATATCTTAGGTTTCAAAATTTAAAAAAAAATCCTATTAATTTCAAATTTACAAGCTTATTTAATTTCGAACACTACGATATATTTTAAGTATAATGGTAAGAAAACTATTAGTTTTTTAAATTAATTAAAATATCAATTTAGGTTCTATTCCAATAGTGAATGCATAGCATTAGCACACTTGGCTGAGCAGGAAATCATAACAATACTGAAATACAACCAACAACTTTTATTTTTCCTTCATTGGCCCAAGATGTTTCTAGGCTGTGTCGTTCGTGAAAGGTTCCATGTATATATAGACAACAATAATAATAATAATAATTATTATTATTAGCACCGCGTCTTACTACCCGTTCGGGTTATACGCACTTACGCTAATGTGTAATGGTAGGGTGATTGTGAGATGAAATGGAGGACCTACAGTTTAACGTGGAATCCGAACCACGGTGGAGGCCTGGCATTCCTCACATTCACAAGTTGTGATTAATACACGTCTTGTCAGAGGTGAAGGAAAGGTTTGGCAATCAGACAAATCTGTGTCGGGACCGAGGATTGAACCCCGGACCCTCAGCACAGAAGTCTGACACCTTACCCCTAGACCACCAGGTCACCGACAATAATAATTGATCGAGACATCTGTTACATGGTTTTGTTTTATTTACTCATACTACTCTTTACAGAAGGTACTGTATTCATTATCAATGTATGTATTCACTAGCTATAAGATGTCACTCTTGCAATAGATTGGTAATCTAGGGATAGGGAGGGTGGGGATCGAATCCCACTCGGTTGTTCTGAGGGTATATTTTTCTTTAATGGTTTTTACACTCACACTTCTAGTATACTCAGTCAACATTTCCTTTAAATTCTAACATTATATTCGCTACAAAATTAGTGGGATGTGGATCACCTGAACGGGTAAAATGGCGTAAAGCACAGACAGAATATTTATGACGTATAGTATGATTCTGATATTAAGAAGCTTTTAGAAAATACAAACTTAAGTGGTCAAAAGTGATAACATTTGGATAGCCGTCAGTAGGCCTGAGGCCATTTGGTCTAGACTCTAGAGTGTATGCCAAATCACTTTAGGCCACATGTATTTTAGGCCAAATTCCTTTAGGGCAAACTGCTTTTAGGCCAAATGACTTTTAGCCCAAATTACTTTAGGTCAACTGACTTTAGGCCAACTGAATTTTAGGCAAACTAATTTATGGCAAATTGTCTTTAGGCCAACTGAGCTTAGGTCTACTGACGCATACCTATAGCGTTTTAATATATTATTGGTGTTACTTTATGTATAAAAAGAGACAGCTCCAGATAACATGACCTGAATACATGAAAGTAGGCCTAGTAATTTTTCTTCCTTTCAGATAAGGTTCTTCCTATGAAAATTGGACTATGTGTACCATCAAATTTTCATAGTTATGAACGTTTAGAAAAAGTAAAAATAAAATTTGGTGGTCAACAAAGTTAACAAAAATTCTATGCTATTATTATTTTATTGGTTTTGATAATAGGCTATCATTTAAAATCGACAGTTGCAGACCCCATGACTTGACGTATGGACAGGTGAAAGTAGCTTAAGTAGGTTTTATAAATGGTTATATAAGGCTCTTCCTATAAAAACAGGAATGTACAAGCACACATCTGTCAGAATTGCAAAACATTTTAACGAGTAACAAATTTGAAAGGCACATTTTTTTAATGAGCTGGTAGTATTTATCTCCTGCATCGAAACTTCATCAATATATGTCCTCACTTGCAATAATTGGTTTGCTAATGGCCGTGCAACCCTTCCGTAGCTGGACAAGAAGTACAACAGTTGCAGGGTTCACGGTGATGGTAGCTGAGTGGGTTGGCGTCCTAGGGACTGGACAATCATCAGCCCAGGTAGACAACGACCCGCTACTCTTGGCATTGGAACGACCCCCTTCCCCCGATCCACTTTGTTAATTGCTCTAGACCGGGGGCTCACGCGGTCCTAGTATTGACTCTAGCACTACTCTTCCTGTGTTTGTACAACTTTAAATTAATTATAGTTTTACGAGGGTACCGAGCAAGGATGGGGGACTGTTTAAAGTCTACACCAAGAGAATTTCATATACATAAACAAGACGTAGGCTTATGTCCCGGACTAATTTAATCCTCAATTTGTTAATTAACTAAATACAATCTTAAAATGGGTTTAAAACATATATTAGCTGGTGTATCTGTTCTTCGCACGGGGAGTTTATAAATAAGTGTTGTTATTATTAGTATATAAAATAAACCAGAGGTAACCATATCTTAAATTGTGTTTGGATATTAATCCTTTATTGGTTTGAAATGTGATACAAATCTCGAAAATGTTACAATAGAGATTTAATTTGAACACGTTTTAAAAGCTGACATTTGTTTTGAAGATTGGGTTATAAACTCTCTATACACAATAATTGTTTACAAGACGTGTATTAATCACAACTTGTGAATGTGAGGAATGCCAGGCCTCCACCGTGGTTCGGATTCCACGTTAAACTGTAGGTCCTCCATTTCATCTCACAATCACCCTACCATTGCACACTAACGTAAGTGCGTATAACCCGAACGGGTAGTAAGACGCGGTGCTAATAGTAATAATAGTAATAATAATATTTGCTTGTGGTGCTGATTAAAAACAAAGAAGATGTCACAGCGAAAATAATTAGTTGTTTGTAATTAAATCCAATTATGATTATTTTAGCATTTTTTTACCGCATTTACACCATTTACCTCTTTCTACCCTGTTTGACCTTCTTACCCATTTTACCCATTTTACCCTTTATATACATTCTTACTTTCTTAACCTTTTTAACACTTAATCTTTACTAACAGTTTTTTACCCTTTTTACTATTCTTTACCATTTTTACCCTTTTAATACATTTTACCCAGTTTACCATTTTTTCTATTTTTAGCCTGTTTTACATTTTTTGGCCCTTTTGCCGCTTTTCAATTTTTCACCATTTTCTTTCTTTTATCCCATTGAACATTATAACCTCTATTATTTTTAATATATTTAATTATAACTTTTTTTAATTTTCATCCTTTTTTGCCATTTCTACCAGTTTTGCTTTATTGTTTCCTTTCTGCACTTTTGACATTTTGGTCCTTGTTAAACATTTTAAAAATATTTGCCCTTTTGGACATAATATCCCTTTTTAATTAGACTTACATTTACGTATTTTACAATTTTTTGCCCTTCTGCGTTTACTTTTTACACCTTTTTACATTAATTACCCGGCCAAGCCCCGAATAAATATTTTAGGGTAAAAATGGTAAAAAGTTGAAGAGGTTCAAAAAGGGCGTAGAGAGTAGGCCTAAACAGTAAAAAAAAGATATAATATTAAAAAAAGTGGATTAAAGGGTGATTAAAAAAACTATAAAGTGTAAAATAGATTAAAACGGTAAAAAGGATAAATGTAATCGAAAATGTAAAATTTCATCCTCGAAGTGCAGATTTTCGTGCCCAGAGGCTACTAATTTTTATATTTCAGACCTCTTGGTGAGGTAGATATCGCGCAACGTTCAAGACAAGCAAAAACTCTTCATTTTATTAATATAAATAAGATATTACCTCCCTTTCCTTTTTCCAGACTCCCATTTTAAAATTTGAGATCATAATTATTTCGTATTATTTAAATTGGCCCCTTAACCTTCTTACCAGGCTTAAATTTCATACCGCCCCTTTAAGTTGTTTTTCTGTTAGTTTTGAAAATTTTGAACCCCCTACCCCAGCCACCTCAACCACATTTCACCAACTTCAACTCCAACATTAAAATCTCACAATTTAAGACCTGTTGGAAATTCATCTGCATTTCAAATTTCAATTATTTACCTTCCTTAATAGTATTTTCTATATTCAACCATCACAATACCACCAAATTACAAGTTTATTTTCTCATTTTTATATTTCTTTGGTTATACGAGTCCATGCCCATCGTGTCAAGTTTCCTGCCAAGTTAAAATTTTAAAACATCTTTGAAAGTTTTTTTTTCTATTTATTTTGAAAGTTTTTAACCCCCTTTCTCTCTTTTACCCACTCCAGCTTTGAAAGCTAAAATTTTAAAACAGGTTTGATTATTTAGTGTATTATTTCTGCCTGCCCAATTTCAATTAAATAACTTCTTTGATAGGCTTTTTCTATAACTAGACCTCTTAAGACCCCAAATTTACAGTGCCCTATTTTGAAATTTCCCATTTTGAGGCATTATATGGTTAAATATGGCTATCTCTCTACCATACTACAAAATTTCAGTTTTCTAGCCCATCTAGAAGGAGCTCATTTTTTTTCTGGACATACACAAATTGATTTTTTGCTTTATGTGTGTGTGTGTATATATATATATATATATATAGAGTTATCATTCAAATCAGCTTCTTGTACACACTCTCTTATTATGAAATATCCCATACAAAGTTTACTTTATTCACTAACTAATTAGCTGTATTTGACCAGTGTCATACAATACAGTATGGTTTACCTTGCAGTATTTTTTTATCAACACTGCGTCTTACCACCCGTTTGGCTTGTACGGTTAAGTACTAATTAATCTAATGGGCTAGGAATTGGGAAGGTTGAATATAGAGGAAGTGAACCAGCATCTGCGTGGAGGAAGAGTGGAAAACCTTTTAGGAAAAACCACCCCCAGTTTAACCGACCGAGATTAAAACCTCTATTTTCCCGTCCTCAGCAGTTTATCTCGACACGAAACTAGCGCGTTAGCTACATACGCCACCGAAGCTGGTTACAATAGACTTAATAATGGTTTTAACGCTCAATGTATAGCACAGGGACACAACAAACTCTAGCTATTCCTTGTTGCAGTTTCTGTGAGAGTCTAATTTCAGGTGGAGCGGGTTATTAGCCTACCCACCTCATGGATTTCTACGAGCGAGCGCAAAAGTGTCTACACATTTTGCCGGGAAAGGTACTTTCACACACCTTCCAGGGATCTCTTACATGCTACAATTTTACATGGGATTGACAAATTTACTTCCCCCCGAAGGAAGTTATGCAATGGATTTTTATCACTCAGTAAAAATCCGCAGACCAGGGTTGGGTTTGAACCCACGAACATCGGATCCTGAAGTGAGCACTTTACCCCCAAGACTCACCGATGTCAACTTACTTTCAATATACCTACTTCCTATTAATTAGTATAATTATTTATAGCATGTCCCATAAATATTTTAATAATTATTTATTAAATTTGAATTCAAATCTTTCTTAGCACTAATTGCTTGCTAAGCGTTTATAGCCAGATAACTACAGCGAAAACATTAAATAATAGTTAAAAATTGCAAATAATATCGTTTTATTTATTCGTACTGTACGTTCATATATTGTTTTTTGTGAATGTTGTACAGCCGTAATTTTTATCTTTTAAAAATTAATTCTTATTATGATCTGTTTATATATTCCCTTTATATATACTCATAATTTAAATAGGCTCATCTCCTTCGTTTTTAAACATATTTTATTTTCGATGTAAGTACAAACAAATCTTCAATTTGACTGAAAAAAAAACCCGAATATATCTTCTTGGGGGGCGGTTAGCGACGGTGCTATGGTGTATGGTTAAATTTACGTTCAAATAAATGTTCCCTTTTCTATTTAAAAAAATAACATTTCTTTTAACTGGTGCAAATGAACAAGTATAAATTATTCATTGTCTTAAGTGTAAGCACCTTGCCATATTAATTAGTATTTTTAAAAATAAACATAGAAATTAACAGATATATATATATATATATATATATATATTTTAGCACCGCGTCTTACTACCGGTTCAAGCTATACGCAAACAGATAAATTAAATGTTTAAAAATTCTTTGTAAAGTATTTTAATTGTTTAAGAGTACTGATGGAAATTTAATAATTTATTACTACATCTTAAACTGTCTGAGAGTGTGTTGAAAGGTAAGCTACTTTATACTCAGCCTAAAACCACTGTTTTCTATTTGAGTCCATTAAATTAGACCTACTACTCGTTATTTTAAGAATAAGCAATTATTTCTTCAAATTAAATATCTTAAAAATTATTTAAGATGTTTACTTAGAAGAACGTTGTGCAGTCACTTCATTTAAATCAAATTTATTGATAATATACAGTGATACAAATCTATTATTTTAAAAGCTTGCAGCTAACACTTGCTGATGTTTTTAAACAGTTTTTAATTTACTTAATTACTTATGAATAAATTTTAAAGAAATTGGTCTATTTAAATTCAATTTTTTTTCCAACTTAATTTCCAATCCAAGTATCCAGCTACTCTGATAAACCTCCCTTCCTCCTTATGCAACTCCACAAAACTCTTTTGGATGTACAGTATATTGAAATTTTACAAAATATTAGTAATAACGTGCAATCCAATTGGAATAGACCATTGGGAAGACATAGATGCATATAGGAGGATAACATTAGAATGTACCTGAAAGAGATATGGTGTAATGAGGTTGACTGGGTAGAACTAGTAGCTCCAGATATTAAATAGTGTATAATGAGGACGACTGGATATAACTAGCTCAAAACAGGGCAAAGTAACGTACTTTTCTAAGTGCGGCAATTAACTAAAGAGTTACTAATGCCATGTAGTAAGGAAGTACCAGTATAAATGTAATTATTTAAATACATTATAAATCAATTTTAAAAGTTTTACTGGTGATCATTTACATAAATGATAATTTTTGTTGTTACTTGAAATAAAAATATATACTTAGAATGGCCCAATGTTCCTTATAAAAGTTGGCCAAATGATAAATAATAACCAAACTTAGATTTTAATACACTTTTTAAAAGTGAACATAAAATTAATAAAAGTTAAAAGTACACTGTTAAAATAGTTAGATAAAGTATACTGTTAGATAAAGTATACTGTTAAAATAGAAAGATAGTTTGAATAATCACAAATATGAATATTTTGTGATCAAAACTAATATTGATAATTTACCATTTAAACTATAGAACTATTGAAAAACTGGCAAGGATAAGTCCACAGTAAAAATAGTTAGTCCTAGCATCTGGTTTGCCAGTGACAATGTTCGAATCCCAGCCTGATATAATGGTGTGATTTCTCCTAAATGGTTTCTAGCTCTCCCTCCACGCAAAAATGAATACGTTTCCTCTAAATTGACCCTTACTCATCCTTATTTGGTTCGTGTAAATATGTGGATAACCCTGAATAGTAAACCTTTATATTAAGGTGGGCGTGTAGTGGACGTTAGAAAAGGTCAGGTTTTTTTTTTCAGTTTTTATAGCTAAAAATTGTTGGCCAAAATAAATCAAATATTTCTCTGGTAGAAACCTATAGTTTAATTATCTTCACATGGTGATATCAGCAGTTGTTGAATATCTGGCACGAGTGTATTGAAATCAGACCAAAAACTTTTTAAATAAAGGAAAAAGTTATCATTAAATTCCAGAACACTTTTAACAGATATTCAACAACTGCTGATATCACCGTGTGAAGATAATTAAACTAGTTTTCTATTGGCGTAGTTTTTGGTTTATTTTGACCAAAAAAAAGTTTTGGTGTAAAAACTATAAAAACACTGACCTTCTTTAGCGACCCCTACCCTCTCACTCTAAAGTAAGGATTGTTTAAATGCACAAAAAATGACACTCTCTCTGGAGTAAATAATGTTTCGAACCTGTTTCTCCAGTCTTTCGCAGTAGCTACTCTGTGAAGCATGTTTTAGCTGTGGTCTTGTAAACTATGGCGTTTTATACGAATATTTCTAGGAATGGTAGTCTTCCCCCTTTTTTTTTTATCACTTTTCAATATAAAAGTGCAACAAATCGAAACTATAATAAATGTTTACATTTTGTAATCCTCTACCATGAAGTTGCCGACAGTGAAATAAAATTGTAGGTAACCACGCCACCCAACATATTGTGTGCATCTGTATCCATCTCCCCCTTTCCCCCCCCACCCTTATTCCACGCAACTGCAGCCGACAGACATTTCCATAATATGCTAATGGCGGCGTCACAGTTGCACTGCTATTAGCATTTGCGTGCGCCGTGCGTCTCGTTCAATGCATGGAAAATAATCACTCGTCCCTTTGTCCCATGTTTTAAGTTGTTTCCTTCTTTTTTTATTTTTTTATATATATTCATATGTGTGTGTTCCACATAATCGAGGGCTTTGAACCCACACCTGACTCTCTCGTGTGTTTTATTTCTAATGTTACATGTACTCGGAATCATAGAGGCAGATTTTTAATTTTAATTATTGTGATCGTGACATACGAGAGTTCAAAATTTGTAAGTCAAATGAGTTCACGTTATTTGGTGTATCTACGTCATTCGGAGAGATAAAAATAAAATATTTCTGTTCCTGTAACAGATGGCAATAATAAAAGTTTTTTTTTTTTGTTGGGTAAGTTTTGAAAATTTGGTTGTAATATCGTGCGTGGTACTTGTGTATTTTTTTTAAACAATATAATCCCATCACTTGCTACAAATCTATGAGATCTGTCATTGAAGTAAATTAGTAGGCTTTATACTTTCATATCGATGGTCTTTAAGTGGTCCGAATCACCATACCAGATAGTCCATGACTGGAAGGTCAAGGTTCGAATCTCAGCGGGATGCACTGAGGTTGGCTTTCCACAAACGATCTATTACTCTAGTTTTCCCATCCACTTTACATGAGAATATGGGTGCACTTCCTATAAGACTACCATCCTCATTCTTAGGACTTAGATTAATTATTTTATAACGAGGGTGTTACACGTAAGAATTAAAAAAAGTGTTTGTTTTGTGTCTATTCAAATAGTATCCAGTTCAGCCCCCTGCGTGTGTAGACTTTAAGCCGCTCTGATGGCACAAACCGTTGCCCAGGGCACACCACAGGAGGTTGTTCACACATCGTACCCGTAGTGAGATGATGTGATGACAGTTATAATGGAGTTGTGAAGCCAGGAGTGATCTTAAACCTAACTTAAACCTTATTAACCAAACTTTGGTGATCATTGGATTTATTTCCCTTACGGGAGAAATACCCAAGGTACCAACCGGGAATCGATCCCGGGACCCCTAGTTTCTGAGCCAGGTGCACGGACCACTGTACCACGGGGCTGGTTATCAACTCAAATCTTGAGAATATTTACCGAGATATCGCAAACGATCCACGCATCCAAAATTAATCGTTGGGTACATGAACAAAGGTGTCACCCCCTTTACTGGTCAAATGGTACAAGGAATCACTTTCGCGTTAAGCTGGGCTATTGAAGACGGGGAGCTCAGGGTTCGAATCCCGGTCGTTTGTACCGAAGGTAGTTATTCCTAAATAGTTTCCCACTGTCCCTACAAGCAGTTACTGGTAGATTTCTTCTAAATTCTATCTTTCTCATCCCTACCTAATCAGTGGAGACCACATTTTACCTCTTTGCCTTTACTTTTCCTCGATTGTAAAAATAGGCAGCTCTCAGTTGAGATATGTATGCATTTCATGCTATTACGAGTACAATATTTTAACTAAATAGGGCCTATAATTGCTTATTCTGTTGATTTTATCCTATTTTATGAATAAAATCTTAGTTAGCCTATTTCTGCTTTGGCCTCTTTTTATGATTTCTGCTGAAAGAGAAAGTTCAGTTTATTATAAATTGTAGGTTATAGCATACTTGTTTGAAGTAGGTTTGAAAATCCTTCCAACGACATCGAAGGGTTATCAAAACCACAAAACTATTTTCTATGACTCTATACACGTATAGTCTTGTAAACATAGTTTCAAAGTAGAAGTTTTCCACTCTGAAAAGTCCAAAAATCCACACGTCTTGTTGGCCATTAAAAGCTTAATGCCCGGGAAATAAATGGTAGCTGGTGTATGAGCTTAGAATGGATATTTGTGTATCAAATTATGTTGTTTAATAGAAGGGTAACAACACAAATTGTGTTGACATTTCCATTTTCCTTCTCCCCTTTTTGTTCTCCTACTGATGGATAGCTCCACCTAGGAAAGTCAAAAACCCACTTGGTTTCTGGCGTTTATGAACTTCTGTTAGGCTATTATAACACCCTAAGAAGTGATATTTAAAAAAATGCTGTAAAAATAGAAACCTTGTTTGTTGTTAGGCTTTTAACATGTCTTTGCCTGTGGAATATTATTGGACCAAACATAGTTTGATAAGAGCACGACTTCCTCTTTATGAATCACACACCCCTCACTATCTTTATTACATCAACGCTGCTCTTAAGTGCTTCACATATGAGAAGTTCCACAGGTGCTACCCTACCACCCACGCCACGTGAGGTTCGCGTGTGTGTATCTATCTGGCAGCCACTCGTAGTATGCTAATGAGTGCAACAAAACTCTACAGTGAATCATTGAGGCGTTGGAAATGTCGGTCATATCCCGTTTATAAAAAGAACCGAGACTGGCTTAGTCCAGTTTACCATAAAGGTCAGAACCAGTATACGAGTGCTATAATAATAGCCCTTATTAAAAATGGGAAAGATCCAGTTTTTGTATGTATCTGTAACGAAACACGTGTGGACATCTGTTAATTTTTGGATTGTTTAGGCCATACGGGAGGATTATGTAAATCTGTTTCTATCAATTATTTATAAATGACAAGTGTTAAGCAACATGAGATTGGGGCAATCATTTACGTTAATTTTTAGCTCAAACTTCATTTTGGAATAAACTTTTGGTCACAGAATTGAATTAGCACACATATTTTGACCAAAATACGAACACAAAGTCCGCTCAAAATAATCCCGTTTTTGAGATTTTCATATTTCTATGAATCTTCTCTTATATATAATTTGATAAGCCCGTTTTCAGGTAAAAGAAATTACAAGGAAATGACTGAACAGATTTAGACAAACAACCACTCATTTTAATGGTTAGGAGTCTAGGATGTCGAGAAAAATAGTAGTTTGCCACGAAAATTCGATTTTCACAGAGAACTTTCAGTTTTTTATTCTTTGTTTAATCACCATGGAAACCGTTATTTGCTGCATTGCTGTAAATCTCTAAATAAAATATATCTTTGGTTAAAAAATAATAACTCAATCTTTATTTGTTAGTCCAAACAAATCACAATTTTCTCTTTGGATGAATATTTCTCCTTGGATGCTGATCATAACACATCTAAATTGAGATGCCTAAACTGGGGAAACATTTATTTTTTATTGGAATGTTATTACCAATCCTCATTAAATCAATAATATTGAGCATAATTTGAAAATTAAAAGGTTACGTTATTAAGTTCGTGAAAATATTATCTACGTTTTGTTTTGCGCATGATAAAATGATGTTTAAATATGTTTTGGTATGTATTATAAGCTAAAAAACGATAAAATGATCTTGAATAATGTTTAAAAATAGCCATTTTAACTATCTAAGTATGGGTTTTTGTGTTCATCTTTTTCAAATAATGGGTTTTGATGTTCATTTTATTCAAATAGTAACACAATACAAATCCATAGGTTAAGTTATGTTTTCATTTTATCGCTTAGTTTTGAGTATATGATATTTAAAATAATGTTTTGTGTACCCCATCTATTTTTTCACATATTTACAAATACAGTAAGTTCAGTTATGTTTCCATGTTGATATTTAATTTTGAGGAAATTATATTTCAAAGTACCATAATGTTTTGTGTACCACATCTATATTTTCATATTCTCTCTCTCTCTATCTGACTCTCACACTCTTTCCCATCACACACACACACACACACACACACACACACACACACACACACACACACACACA
>CABFWO010003132.1:0-50952 GCA_902155825.1 Timema genevievae | reverse complement strand
CAAGCATTTAACTGTTTTTCTTACAATAACTCTTTTTTTTTAAAGTAACTATCCAGCAGACGAAGTTTTCGTGTTTACAACTCAAAAGTTGTACAAGAAAAGTGGTTGATAGAGGACGCGTTCTATTTCCTGAAATTGTATACAATAAGTTGTGCAAAGCAGATCTTGTTCAAGTTTTGGTGTTCACACGACGCCATCTTCAGGCTGCAGCTTATTGTACAACTTTTTGTAAAATAAGTTGTGGCATGTGTACCGGGCTTAAAGATGTGTAGGCACAGGGTCAATACCTTGACAGTATTACTTTCCCCTTCATGCCTTACCATCCCATTATGTTTTGAAAGGGGAAGGGAGGGGTAGTGACTTCGGTTCTAGTCGTCACCTTTCGGGCAAGAGAAGCCGTAGCTCGGCTTCTTGCATTTTACCTGACATTCGCAGCTTCCCCTTCTCTCCCCTCCGATGTCTATGACGTCACAAATAAGAACCACACTAGCTAGAGCAATGGGATGAAAGTCAGACAAATACCGACTTTCAACCACCATTAGATGGAATAGTGCACGTCTTGCATGCGTGTTGCGGTCACTGCCATGTATGAGTTTAATTATATTTAAATGATTATCAGGAGAATATTTTTGCAAACATTAAATAAAATAATTACATATATTCAATCAAAGGCAAGCAGAGCTTGCCTTGCTTGCCCTGACGCAATGCCACTGTGCTGAAGAGAGACTAATAGTCACATTAAAGTTTTGAGCTACAGGAAGAAACCATGAAGATTTAAAACTTAGTGCAGCAATATCACCACAACTCTTATCAAAAATAATACTTTAAACTTGTAAGGCTATCTACGACTGTCTGAAGCAATATATTAAGGTAAATAAATAAAACATTATTTTTTAAAAGTTTGTTAATATTTTTTATCATAAGAAACTCTTGTAACCATACAACTTTCTTCAATTTAATCACTGCTTCTTTATTATTAGAAATATTTTAATGCAGCTTTACATAAAAAAAAGTATAATCTGGTAAATGTATTTGCACGGGAGTGGACTGGCTGTGTTATTATGAAGAATAGGATGAATCAGATGATGATAACAAAGAGGAGGTTGTATGAGTGTGTGTTGAACACAGGGTTGGAGATGGCTCTGGAATGGCATGCTGCTTTGATGATAAGTGATAATATGTTTAAGATGGAAATAGGGACGGAAAGGGTACCGGAAACGCATGCCGCTGTGATGATACGGCATAGTATGTTGAGAATGGAGAATATACTGGAATGACTGGGGATAGAGTTATGGATGATTGTTCAGTCAACTTTTTAATTTTGGAATTAGAAACAGCGTATGCAATTAACTTTATTGCAATGGTTTGTTGATGTTCAGTTAATTCTTTTGATTTGGCGAGTACGTCCCAGTTTTCGTCCTTGCTTCAATAAAGTATGAGTTGCATCTATTAACTGTTACTGTTTTCTTTTCAAACTATCGCGCTCCTTTTTCGCTTTATGTGGTTGAAAAGTTGGTGTTCTTATGGATATTACACTTTCCTGAAATTAAAAAAATAAATTTATTTTTCAGATGCTGTCATCGGAATCAGAGTAGAAAGTTGAAGCAACGGGTTTTCAAAAGAAATGGAATTTAAATCATTGTATAGGCGCTATGGAGGGTAAGCATATTCAAAACCACCTGGGAGTAGGTCTCTATTTTACAACTATAAAATTTTGTTTAACATTATTTTATTTGTAGTTGTTAGCTCAAATTAAAATTTTTAGTATGTTCATGTTGGTACCAATGGATGTGTTTCTGATGGGTCTGTTCTACAAAATACAAAATTCTATCAGAAAATAATAAAAGATGAATTAACTTTAGCAAACTCTTCTTCATTGCCAGGCACATATACCTGTGTCCCTTATATTTTCATGGGGGACAGTGTGTTACACCAGACTCTTTCAATGTACGTGGAAAATGTATTGTTCCAGCATGCTGTGCTTTACACAATTATTTATCCAAGAAAAATACACTGTACCTGACTGATTCTTGTGTCGACAACGAAGATGTTAACAATTTAGTGTTTCAATGAGGGTACTGGCTTCAAAAACACTCGTTGGTACCTCTCTGCCAAATCAATATGAGAAAACGTAATGAAGAAGAGAATGAAGTTCGAAATATTTCTACCAATCCTTTTAATAATGAAGGGAAAGTGTATTTTCAAGAAGATATGTTGACATACATGAATGAGGGTAAATGATTTTTCAGTAATATTTGAGTTTTACTTACATTATCATCTTCGTCGGTCAAAGTATCAGTACCGCTTCGATTTAAAAAATCCTTTTCATCTAAAAATAAGTCATTTGATCAAAATACCACAATCGGGGAGTGTAAATATCTTCCATACCAGCGCCAGTCCTTGTTGATTCTTTGACCTACAATTAGATAAAATAATAATATTAGTGAATATACTTAGAGCAAAATGAAGTATCGAATAAAAGCCACTAAATAGTTTTGTTCTCTCTTGAACTGTAAAAATAAATTATACTTAAAATTGTATTTATTAAGAAGTAATGTTAAACAAAAAAAAAAAGTTGTAAAGTTTTTGAAACTACCTACCTTTTCCATTTCTCTGCTGTATGCTGTTCTCATATTATCTCTTTTCAGCGTGTCTATTGTTGCATTTAGTTTAGTTTTCTGAAATATTTGTAACAATGTACGAAACGCTTAGTTTCTTATGTCTCCATTAGAGTATTGTGAACATGAGGTGTCCCACAAACATCGATTACCTTTATAGCACTCTAATAAGGCAACAAGAATATCCTTTTCATTTTCGTCATCTGTCTCGACTTATGACATCATTTTAAACAGAACAAAAGAACGGACTGCGACTATCCACCTAAACGCTTGCAAAGCGGTGACTGACTGGCGCCAGGTTGGTCGGTTGGTCCAACAACGCTACAGACACAACAAACCTACACACTGTACAATGTATCGGCCGGTTGTTCCGACAAGTTGGTGTGTGTGTAGGGCCCTTTATCATAATTTTGGGGTGATTAGTTTTCACGATTACAATACTTTCTCTTGATATGAGAGAGTAAAAAAAGAGAGCCAATATGAACTATACTAATAATGCATCACCATATTTATGCGTCTTTGTTCGGCGGCCTGAGTGTAGCGAACTTGCAAATATTCCTCTTCCTTTTCCAACCTTTTGTATAACCTTTGGTCGAGCACCGCAATGGCCGGAGGAATGAAAAGTAAGGGGGAGGGGGGTTAGAAGTGGAGAGGAGGATACGAGAATTTTATTGCTCCACGAACGCACACATTTTGTGACTTTTTTAAAGGTATTTTTTTACCACCACTTTTAATTCTTTCGGTATCTATTTTTTAATGCAGGCCTACTTGTTAAATATTTAAGAATACAATGTGAAGAAAAATATGGGCTTGGCAGTATTTTAATGAGGCAAGAGAACAATTATTTGTATTTTATTTTATTCCAAAAAATATTTGGTCTCGAGTAAACGGTTCATATTTTAGTAAATATATTTCAGAATAACCCTCGCGTCATCTATGAAACAAGTAGAATTTGCTCCATGTCTTACTACCAGTTTGAACTGGCTACATTTAATCACGGTATTTGAGGAAGTGCACCATTATTTGCGCGTTGGAAGATTGAGAAAACAATTAGTAATAAGAAACCTAGATCTCATAAGGTCAGGATTATATCCTCGTTCTTATTATCAGTGGAAAACCAGAATAAACGTGAATGACGTTTAGTTGACGTGTCCACCAATAGCGCTATACTTATATTATTGAAGTAACTAAACATACCCCCGGGATTTAAACCACTACCCGTACGTCACCGACAAACCAGACTAGAAGAGCTTGGATTGAATACATTTGACCAGTGGGTGTGGATGTACACGACGATAAAATCTACTACAGTAGTTCTAATGAGCACTCTACCAATATCGCGGATTCCAGATTAATAACTGTTCAAACAAATATAGGGTTCGAATCCAATTTTTGTGCTTGTTAAATTGACAAAGCATTGGTAAGTGTATTTTAATCACATTACCCTTTAATAGCATATGATTGTTAGTGAACGTAGCATGTTTGAATAGAACATATTCCACGTGTAGAACATTTTGTTCAGTTGTAAACTGCAATGAAAATATATATTACTCACATTAAAGTGTATAATAGAGGAGTTGGATTGATGGATTGATAGCTGAAGGGTGTTGTTGATGGAAAGCAATAACACAATCGTTATTGTTCCGCCACGTCAAAACGGAGCAACCAACCCCTCGACGGACATAAATGGTTTAATGAACGTTATCCTGTCAAATTGGGTTTGATTTTTTCTCTCCAGAATTACTGGTTTTGTTGTTCTTTTTATTCCGCGTTTTAATATAGTCCAATTTTAATAGAATTTTTAATTTTTTTAAATTTCATATTACTACTCGTTTGGGTTACACAACTATGTACAAATTACGCTGATAAGTTAAGGTTGATTAAGGTTGAATTTAGATAAAGTGTAACCGCATCTGCGGGGAGAAATAATTTAGGGAAAAATACCTCAGTTACCCCGACAAGGCTCGAACACCGATCTCCCCTTAGTCGGCAGTCTAGACTTTTGCAAGAGTGACGCCTTAAACCAAAGTGGATTAAAACGTGCATTACATGCATCAGTGGACTCACGGGTAAGGCGTCAATCTCGTCTAGTATGGTTCCCCAAATAACGGGAATCCAAGAGTTTGAATCCTGGATGAGTGCACTGGGGAGGGTTTCTCATATTCCCCTCGAACAAATGTGGGTACATTTCCTGTAGAATCTACATTTCTTATACCATTTATTTTAGTTACCCGCCTCGGTGGCGTAGTTGGCTAACGCGCCAGTCGTGTTGAGCTCGACTGCTGAGGACGGAAAGATCGAGGTTCGAATCTCGGTCGGGTGAACTGGCGGTGGTTTTTCCTAAATTGTTTTCCACTCTCCCTCCACGCAAATGCGGGTTCACTTCCTCTAAATTCAACCTTCCCAATTCCTAATACATTAGTGTAATTAGTACTTAAGCGTATAACCCGAACGGGTTAAAATTAATGTATTTATTTATTTTAGTTTAATTTAAATGCGGGCAGTGTGAATGGGCTGTGTAACGTATTACATGGACAGAAAATCCCACTCTTGTGTTAAAACGTACTGATCTAAAAGACCAATTATTATTTCCCTCATCGACCGAGTGGTGCCGAAACATTTGTTATGACTATTTCGGGCTAAGTCATTTATCTGGTGTTGTGTTTTCGGTCATAAAGTGACCCCAGCGTGTCTGTTAATTACTGGTGTGCTTCGGTTTAAAGCCCGATGTGGGTGTGTGCAATCAGGGGGTGACACTCCATGATGCCCCGAGGCCCTGTTTGACCAGGGGAGGGTGAGTGGTTAGAGTTGCTAACACAGCTCAAACACAGCTCGCTGCATGTAGAGCCAATGTGTAGCCGTGCTGTATCCTGTCTCTGCATGCAAGGGGTACATTAGATACATGAGATGGACAACTTTCAGGTATTTAAATGTAACTAACAAAATCAATAAATCAAATATTTTCAAGTTTCCAATTTAATTTCAATTCCTCTTGAAAAATTCTTGAGTGTTTGACAATAACAGCAATTCCAGTTCTCTTGGGATTTGGTTTATCACCGGGTTTTACTACCTGTTCATGTTATACTCATATGTACTAGTCACACTAATGGTATAGGGATGAGGGAGGTTGAATTTAGAGGAAGTGGACCCGCATTTGCGTGGAAAACCGTTTAGGAAAACCACTCTCAGTAAACCCGGCCGACCGGGATTTGAACATGGATATCTCTGTCATCAGCAATCAAGACTATTGCGAGAGCTACACCTTAGACCATGCGGCCACTGAAGGTCAGTTCTCTTGTTTCACTCACGTATCGACTACAGCGCTTAGTGTTTGAATGTTTTACTAACGTTGGGCTTCTGTAAACTAGAAACGTTATTTCTTAAATATTATTTTTAAGCTTTTACAAATGCATGCCTTTACTCTGGAACTCAATGATCTGAACCTTTTACCGAAAAATATTAATCTAAAATTGATGTTAATTTTTAATTAGCACCATGTCTTAGTACCCATTCGAGTAAGATATATCTATTGCTAACAATCAAAAAGCTGTACGATATAAATGGTCGATATTAGATATATTCAATTCTTCAAAAGGTACAATATATTTGCAAAGTAGATCTTGTACCATCCATAATGCTAGCACGACGCCATCTTCAGTCTACAATTTTGTGTGCAACCGTTTGTACAATAGGTAATGTTGTTTGTACCAGGTTTATAAAACGTAAATACTAGTCTGACATCTTAAATACTTCCTTAACCAATTCCCGAAAACACAAATAGATTCATCATTAAATGATTACATTTTATCAAATTACTTATTCCAGTTTCACAGTGGTTTCATTAACCCTTACTAGGGCTATTTAACGTTTAATTTCCAAGCCAATTCATTATATCAGAATCTGAATTACAAAATAATTCACCTTAGAACAGTAATGAAAACATTCCCTTATCACTAATTCAATATCGGTCATACTATGAATGCAAACCGGGACCCTTATTTCAGGCAACATGAGCAATAATTACTGAGCTAATAAGAAGTAGATTAATATAATTAATATAAAAATTAATATGCATATACCTGCTTTGGTGGCCGCGTGGTATAGCGCGCTAATCTCTTGTAGGACTAAACTGCTGAATACGGGGAGATCGGGGTTCGATACTGGTTGGGTGTATTGAGAGCGATTTTCCCTAAATGACTTTCCACTCCCCCTCCACACAAATGCGGGTGCATTTCCTCTAAATTAAACCTTCATTATTCTTCACCAATCAGGGTAATTAGTACATAGGCGTATAACCTGAACAGATAGTAGGACGAGGTGCTAAAAATATAATAATAATAATAATAAGCATAACCTTAAAAGGAGATTTCATGTAAAGCGTGCTACAAAAATACGCTGGAACGGATTGTCGAGGAGTGTGTGAGGAACAGGCCCTCCTGGGCCATTTGACCGATTGTCAACACTGGTTGTGAGGAGTGTGTGAGGAACAGGCCCTCCTGGGCCATTTGACCGATTGTCAACACTGGGTGTTGTGGGGGTGGTTTATCTGTAAAACCCCTCAGTCTGTTTGAGAGGTATTGGATCTGTCTGTACTTGATCTCACCGCATCCTGTGTTCATTTGCGGCCGGTTTGTTTGGACAAGGAATGAGAAGGGGTGAGAGATTATCGGTAAACACGGCTCAGAGGTAGGAGCAGCAATATCATATATCTGCTCTGAAAAAAGAGAGAGAGGGTGAATACAGAGTCTCACAGACTGTTGTTGATTCATGTGTGAGGGAAATTTGCACTCCTCACAGAAAGCTATAAGGACACCACCAACATTTCAGTAAAACGGGCAAACATAATTAAGCATAGTAACAGAATAAATCAATTAATGCTATATCTAGATAAAAAGATCGAATTCGTGTCCAGGAAACATATATTTTACATTTGTGTAGTAATATTGCTCTTTATAACTACACAGTTTACATAAATACACATCCAGGATTATTTTTCAAGTACATAAAATTAAATAACAATATTAAAGGGATCTAGAATTTAACGATACATAAATCCTTTGTGAAAAAAGGCTTAAAAGTACTTAATATGGGAACTTAAAATTCTCTATAAACGAAATACACAATGCATTAATTAATTAAATACCTAGTTACTCAAATCAAAAGCACTAAGACTTTATCTAATGTTGTTTATTGCAATGTAAATAGCATATGTATTGTATAAGTTGGACTTTCCACCACGTTTTGATTATTGATTATATATATTTTATTATAATTTTTTCATGTAGTGTACTGTAAAATGTCCTATGAATGAATATAGTAGATTTTTTATAGCACCCCACCACACTACTTGTTCGGGTTATACGCTAATGTACTGATTACGATAATAGTTTAAGGGATGAGTGAGGTTATATTTATAAGTAGTGTACCCACATTTGCGTTAAGAGAGAGAAAGTGGAAAACCATTTAGGAAAAACCACCTTCAGTACACCCGACCGATAATCGAACCTCGATCTCGCCATCATCGGCAATCTGGTCTACTGCAAGAGTAGTTCCTTATACCATGTGGCCACCGAAGCGGGTAGTAAAATAATTAAATTAAATTGTTAATATGCATCTGGGTGGGCGCCATTGTTACAAGGAAATGACAGAATAATTAGAAAACAACACGATATATCTAGTTCATCCCTGGACCCCTGGAGTTCACCTTCAGATCTTACAGAATACGCCGATCACACTCATTACCTGAACAATTACCAGGAACGCTCGCAACTCCGTCTTATAATGAGAAACAATACCTACTTCAATAGTACCTATACAAAGTAGCTTGTACACGCCACACAAATGGCAAGGGAAAAACAAGGTACAACACACTCAAAAATAATGGCACAAATATATGAAAGTAATATTATAATTTAAAATATCAAACAGAAAATAAATCACCACCCCTACTTATTGCAGGCCTTCTTAATGTATAAGCTAGACTTATATTTAGAAAAAGCATTGGAAACTAAATTTTACCAATTTTAAATTTAATTTAGAAAAAATAAAAGTATATTTTAATTATATAAAATTTTATTGGTTTTCTGGAGTTTTAATAAAATAAAAAAAAACAGAATTGATTGTTCCCCCAAGAATTCTCAAATACAGTTTTCATAGATTGTTAAAATATTGAAATGTCTTTAATGATAGTATTGTTTATTTATTATTTTAATCGTATCATTTAGAAATGTCCTAGAATGTTCTTCTCTCTAAATTTAGGTAAAAGGTTTATCGATGGCAAAAAATATTAGTGGATTAATATTTGTTTAGATTTCACCAATATTGACAACTTACAGGTTGAGAAGAAAAATCTAAGGCTCAGATAAAATACATATTATTTATTAAAACTTTTCACTAATATTATATGAAAATGTCATTTTAGGACTAGGCCTTCTCGAAACTACTGTATATGGCTCAGTTGAGAAAATTACCCTATATTCATGGTTTTTAATACTTTAGCGTTAAATTACTTCCTAAACATTTTCAGGTACAAAACTAAAGACAATAATTTATTTGAAAAGTATTTTTACTTAATATATTATGGAATAATTATTTATAGTTGTTCTATTTAGGCATTGACATATTTAAAAATATTTTTGGAAAGCTCCTAATAAATATCATGGCCAACAATAGCAATAATACTAACAATAATGGATAAACCATGAATTCGAACAATGTACAGGAAAAATTTACAAGAGTAAACAATAGAGTTTATAGCGTAGAAAAATAAAATAAAATAACATGTTATATCTAAAGTCACCGCGAAAAGAGCCAGCTGTTTTTTAACACATCCTACTCTTTTAGTTCCCCAGTCACTCTTCATAGATCAGTACGTGAAGCTACCTCAAAAAATTAATTTTTATAAAAAAATCCAAGTCAATTAATTCCGAACGTAAACACTTGAATTAGGAAGCATCACCACCATCTTATGACAATTCATATCTATTGTTTTTATTTATCTAAGAACAAAATCTTGGGAAGTGTTATTGTATTTAAACAGGTAAGTACCTTAAATATTCATTTTAAAGTTTCCTTGCCAATAATTTAAATACTTTTAGTAACTACTGACACGCATAAACATGGAAGTTAATAAAATGTCAGAACACTCAAATTTTTTAACTGCCATCAGAGCCAGCGGACTTTTTCAAACGTGAATGATATTATTTTGATTAAGTATTGGCATTATAAATAATTTTAAATATTTACTACTATTATTATATTTTAAAAGTAATATTTAGCGTGCACGTTCTGAAACAACTTATATCATAGCATGATTCACGAATTAAATAAATTCTATAAAAACCAATCCTTCACCATTTAATTAAGCTATGTGGAGAATAAAACCCTAATTTAATTAATGATAAACATTCGGCCATGCATGTATCGATATATTATCAAGTAAATATATTCCTATTTAATTGTTTCTCTTTAGTTCTATTTTCCCGTAGTAATAATATACTTCTATGAGCTTGGTCTGGATTCAGACGTTGACCTTCTCAACTGGTAGCACTCGGTATCAATGGCTAGAAAAATCATAAAATCTATTTAATACGCAAACAAAAAATTCTTCTTCTTAAAATTGCTTTAAAAGTGTTGATTTCACCAGAGATAAAACAAGTGTAAATTCAGTAGAAATACGTTTTAAATGTTAATTTCAGTAACTGATTAAGCTTTCAAGTGATATTTTTACTCAGGCTTGAATTATTTTTAACTTTGAAAAAAATATCGTTAGCTAATCTGAAATTTAAAATTAAATAAAGTAAATTGTGTATACAAGTATGTCTGAAAATGTCTTTCCTATAAATATAATGTTCCAAAAATAAAACAAAACTATTCATTTTAAAGAAAATACTGACTATCGAGTTTTATAAGAAAAATTTAATCTAAATAATAATTCATTATTACTTCAAACACAACTTTGCTAAGCTTCAACTTAATTTAAAAATAGTATTATATTACTATAGGAGGAGTTGTGAGTTTTAAAATTCGTATCAATCCAGTTTTTGATCAAATTAAATAACACTTAAGTTTATCTACGAAAACACTTCAACTAATAAGATAGCATACAATTTTGTTTATGAAGAAATGTGATTTTTTTTTTCAAGTTTAATTTTAATTGTACTATTTTCCATATTTTTCAAATCACAAATTTATTTAATATGCCTAGAAAATTCAAGCAATTCTGTATTTGATAAGCTAGCTTGCTAATTTTTAAATTAGAAAAAAGTAATCTTAAAATCAATTTCAATCATTACACCATACCATATACAGGGTGGCGCGCGGGAGCGGGTGATTTTGAATAATTCATTTAAAGAACATAATTTAAGTTTGCAGGACTGTGATGACATCATTATGTTCCCCAGTCAATGCCATTTAGTTACCATGGAACAGTGGTTGGATGTGCATCCAGCGTTTGCAGTAAAAGCATTTTACAAAAACAATGATTGTTATGAAGGTGCACCACGAGAATTTCGGTGTCACTTTCAACTTCGGCATCATGATCCGGTTTCATCATCTCACGCTGTAAAGACATGGGTTTCACACTTTGAAACAACAGGTTCAGTCTTGAGAAAGAAGCATCCAGGGCCAAGAAACCATGTTCGAACACCAGAAACTGTTGAAGCAGTCAGAGCTTCGTTCCTGCGGAGTCCACAGAGTTCTGCACGGCGACATGAAGTGTCATTAGGTTTGTCTCACCGCACTTTGGCCAGAATATTGTTCTCAGATTTCAAGTTACATCCGTACAAGATTCAGATAGTCCAGGAATTAAAAACTTGTGATTTCAATAGGAGAGTTGTTTTTGCTTGCTAAACAATTTTTAGTAAAATGTAAGGAAAACTAGAATCTCCTGGGAAATCTTTGAATGTCTGATGAAGCCTGATTTCTTCTAAATGGTTATAATAACAAACAGACCTATCAGTACTGGGTTGTAGAGAATCCTCACCTTTTAAACCTGTGACCATTGCACAGTGAAAAAGTGTCAGTGTGGTTTACGGTGTTATCGATAGAAATAATTGGGTCGTTTTTATTTGAAGATGAGAATGACCGTGTGGTGACTGTAACTTCAGAACGATACGTCAGCACGGATCAAACGTTTCTTAGCAATGAACTATAGAACTATCCAGTGATTTGAGTCCACATGTTTTCAGCAGGGCGGAGCTACAGCTCGTACTGCAAGAATCTCAATCGTCGCTTTACGAGACCTTTTTGGAAACAGCCTCCTGACCAGAAACGGCGATATCATTTGGCCTGCGAGATCACCAAATATTTCTGTGTGTGAGTTCTTTCTGGGGGGATATTTAAAAGTGCGGGTATTTGCTCATCGTCCTCAAAATACTAATGAACTGAAGGCTAGGATTCGTGAAGGGATTAAAGGGATTTCCATTGAGACGTTGCTGAGATTTACGACGAACTTTCGTTCACGAATGCAGGAATGCATGAGAAGGGAAAGTGGTCATCTCAAGGATGTTATCTTTAAGAAA
Source organism: Timema genevievae (assembly GCA_902155825.1). NCBI lineage: Eukaryota > Metazoa > Arthropoda > Insecta > Phasmatodea > Timematidae > Timema > Timema genevievae. The sequence goes on along the minus strand of CABFWO010003132.1, from coordinate 38,813 downwards.
TGACCATTTAGAAAGTCATGTTTGTAGTGAAATTAAAATGATTTAAAGTTGTATTACACAGCTATCAAAATCACCCGTTCCCACGCGCCACCCTGTATTACCGATTGGCTTAAATAAATGTTAATATTGGTAAATATTTCGTTATCTAATATATAATTGTAAAATTTAGTTCAGAATACAGATGTGAAACACGTGTAGAACTAAAGAATATAGGTATTAATTTATATTATTTGAAAACTAACAACCAGAAACGGGAATTAAACCTGAGGCCTTTGGCTCAACTTGCCAATGCTCTAATCACTGATTTGTCCCGTGTCCATCATAGTTTAAGGCAGAGTCTGATATAGACGTGTGTGTATATAAGTTATGTGTTTGGTAACACTAACATCTAAGCCAATATTTAATTTCACTATTTATGTTGTTGACCCCGGTGGGGTCTTGGGGTAAGGTGCTCGCCTCAGGACTCGATGTTCGTGAGTTCAAACACAGATGAGGTCAACGGATTTTTCCTGAGCGATAAAAATCCGTAGCACAACTTCCTTCGGTGGGTAAGTAAAGCCGTCTGTCCTATGTCGATTGTGGCATGTAAAAGAATCCTGGAAGGTATGTGAAAACACTTTTTCACGGCCAGATTGGTAGGTTCTTTCACTCGTGCACATAGAAATTCTCGTGTAGTTATATCTTCATTCGGTTCAGAAAGTGCACATTAAATACCTCAAATAAATAAATCAAGAATAATAAAATTTAATTTATGCGTATAGCCCTAATGGGGATGTGATGATTAAAAAAATACAGGTCCAATTTATAGAAGTTTGTTTTCTGTTCGTGAAATCTGAGCAGAAAGATTAATTAGAGCAGGGAAATGAACATCCATAGCTTACATATTGCTGTCAATAACCTAAAAGTGAATGAAAACACTGACTGCTCCATATATATACATTCTAAAACGATTTTCTTTCTCGATGGGTTGAATGTAAAAAACATTCGTAATACAATCATGTTACAACATTACCTACAGTTGTAATACAAGGTATGAAGAGGATCAATTGCAAAATGGAAAGTGCAGCATTACAAACATGTGAGAGCTCTTAACTTGACTAACATTTTTACTTTCTCTCGACACCTTGGCGAGAAAGTATTGTGATCGTTAAAAAACTCAGACTCAAGATTTTGATAAATGTTGACATTTCTTGCCCCCCCCCCCCACCAACCGAAACCAAAAAAGTTGTTTTCGCAATGCGATCCAGCTATCTGTACCTTGGGCTAGAGCCGAAACTATTTTATCGATTGGGCTAAAACTTGGTATCTGGGGTTCATTTTCTCATGAAAATTATTTTGAGGGTACTTTACATGACGGAAATTTTCCAATTTTCATAATAATTTCTCCTCAACTATTTGAGATACGAAATAGCTTATCATACATAGTAAAGTTGTAGTACTCTTAAGATACAAGTCTTTAATTTGATATATTATAATTGTATGAAACAGTAATTTCTGAGCTATATCATATATATATATTATATATATATATATATTTTAATCAAGGTCTTTGAAAATGAATTTGATTCTTATTCTCTTTGGCGGAAAAATACATTTATCTTTTCTTAATTTTTTACAACAGTGTTCCTAGTTCCTAATGCCATAGAGATAAGTGATAGTGTAAATTATATCATTTATTATCTTTGGTGTAGGGTTTCTACATATAATACAAGATGTAAGTAAATGTATGTTTTAAAATAAAAGTGGGAGAAAGTCTGTGCGGGGCACCCTACCATTTGTTATTAGTGCAACTAGAAAAATACCCAAAAATATACAATAGTTCAGAAAATAGTTACATTAATTTTACATCTAGGAATCTTATTCAATATATATTTAAGCTAATTTACTCACATACCTGGTGAAAATGTGATGGTAAAATGGATACATAGACCACTTTAGCACAATTAGTCATAAGATGATAAGTTCCTAGTATTGTATAGTAATGAGAACAAATTAATATCCACGTAGATATTTGTATTTAATTTGTTTATAACAAACTACTTGTGCGATTAATTTAACGTTGTTTGTTTTTCGACACCTGTCCTATTCTTCAAATTTAGTCACCCAAATGCAGAAAATAAAAGTAAACCATATTAATTTCACACCACTGCCTTTATTGACAAACATATGGGGGAAAATAATGCTAGTTTTATCAGTTGCAAGAAACGTTGGTATATATATTTATATACTTTCTATTAATATGTTAAGCTCTTTAGTAAATAGTTTATCGTACTTAGAGTACATTGCTTTTGGAAAATAATGTATTCTTTGTTTTAAAAGAATTGCGTCTTTGGTTGAAATAAGTTACCTTATCCATTTTGTTGTGGGAAATGTTCTGTTTATGGTTTTTCGTAAATATTTTCAGGTAATTTATATGATACCAGGTAAGATGTCATTCTTTGATGTGTTGTTTTGTTGTATCAGTTTAGACACAGTACTGACTTGTATCAAGCAGAGCATTGCATTAGATTGTGATGTTGGAGTATGTGTTTGTATTGTTCGACCCCAACACAATTGTATTAAAACTAGCCATAGGTAATACTGGCATTGTAGGCGGCTCGTGTTTGTTTGTGAATTGAAGCAAGATCACCAGATACGTGGTCACCACTCCGATAATAGAGCTCAACAGATTGATATCTAAGGTAAACATTTGGTAGGCTGTGAATACTAATCTTCGCTGCAACAGTTGCTGAGAAAATATCTGGAGCTGGATCAAAACCTCTCCATTTGCTTGGGAGTGATGAGCATTCATGAGTTTGTGCACTAATGTTCCTGTCGTGTTGGCTTCATTGGAGCAAGAGTTGCAAGATGCTGCCAGGAGTATTAGCCATGTCACCACCTCAACTAACGATACTACTGTAAAGCACAGGAGCATATTAGAATCGTGATTGCGAGATGTACGTATGAATAGATGCAAGATTGTATGCTGCAAGGTGTCAATAATACCCAGAAATAATAAAACAATATGGCATAGTATCTGAAGTCCAAAATTCTTAGAAACGCTTTCTGAAACGTCTAACAAAAGGGAATGCAACTGTCGAAGAATTTCAACCTGACGTTTTGTGTTTATATATTCTAATGAAAGACCATGAGATTTCTGAATGGAACTTCCCAACACGTGGATTGTAACATGGCGTGACCTTTCAATTGGTTTTAGTTTGCCTACATTAGTTTGAATGTTCTCTTCACTCTGGTTGTCTGACTGACTGTCTTCCATAAAAAGCTTTGTCAATTCCTTAACTCCATCCAGTATGTCTTCTTTGAATTCTTCGCCAAAAATTGAAACGAGCTTTGCATTAAGCACCATGAAGTTATGGTGAAGTATCCATACCAAATCCAAATACTGAATTAATAAGATATAAATTGTCATTCGGACCATTGCATGGGATACCAATAAAAACTTACCGACAATATTTTTATGAAAACGAATGTCAAAGACAAAATTTTTGATTGGAATGCATATCACTATTACAACTTGTACTAATATTATAATTTTGTATTTCTTATAAGTTTTAACTTTTGAAGAGCTTAATACTTTGTCCACTAGTTGAATTTTGTTCAATATAGTTGTGAGTAGTAGTTTGTTCCTTGTAATACATAATACAAGAGACGATATACATATGAATTTACCCAAGTATTTATCAAAAAGATGAAGTATTATAAAAGTGAAATTGGGTATTTTGTCACCTTCACTAAAATCGTAAATCACTTCAATAACCAAGAAAACTAAATTTACTATTAACATGATGGCAGAAGGAATAATGTCCCACCAGTATGTGATTAAACCCGTTGCATGGTGTTCGTTTGAACCAATCAAAGAGGTTTTAGTAAAAGAAAAAGGTGCCAAACCCAATAGTTTTGATAATATGTATAGAGGTTTAATAGTGGTGTGAAGATTCATGATTATATATAATTCGTTGATTTCCAAATACACAATAAATGTTCCATAAATAAATAAGTAACGTCTACAGCTAAAGTGAATTAGTTCTATACAATGATAGGCTATTAGTTTTATATATTGATAATATTGAATAGTGGTAAATTCAACTGTTTGTTTTCTCTTTTATGCAATAACATTTAATGTGGGTAAAGCACACAGTTATTCTTTTCATTTCACGCTATCTGAATTTTAAAAATATGTGAACTTTGATCTCAATAAAACATAAAATCTCTGGCACTATTTAACCACAATATAAACGTGCGTCGATTTAATGCGTTTCTTGAATTGTTTTCTGCAAGCACTATTCTAATTTTATACTTTGCTCATAAAATGTTTTAGCTGATCGGAACTGAGTCAGAAACACTTGTGAAAAGTTCTTATATCCATTTAAATATTAGATAAAAAAAAAGTATTTTACCATTTTAATGAAATAATCCGTTCACTATTAGGAATAAAACCGATCTGGCATATTTTCCAGGATGGAGAAAATTAGAACATCAAGTAGTTATCTACAAACCTCTAATTAGTATTTCGTTGTCATTAGCATATTGCCACATTGATGAGTCTATAATAACCAAGTAAATATACCCTTTTGCCTTTTCATGATGCTGATTAAATGAGTGCCATATTGTTACTTCCATTATCTTCGGTGTTGATGTATTGAGTATTTCTAAGTACATCACTTTGTGACGGCACTAATCTAGTATAAAGAAGAGCATGTATAGGGTAAACACAAAGTTTAAAAAAAATACATTAAAATTAATATTTTGCAGCCATAATAGGCCGCTCACAATTATTTTTCAAACATTTTCTAAAAAAAAATACATGTGTAACGCCCTCAACTTTGTATTATTCATTTCAACTTGTTTAGTATTCATCATTATGTTATTTGTAAGCCAGAAGCTTGAGAAGGGTGTAAGATTACTGTAGCGTGACTATTTAGAAGGTCAAGAGGTAAGGATTCACGCATCACACGCTTTACGCTGATTTCAGCTAACCCACTATGAGAATTACTATTCAACAGTCTTAGCTCTCTTGGAAACTACGTAGCCTCGTCCCAATTGGTTCATGGATAGAAGTAAGAAGGAAAACCAAATATTATTATGAGGGCTGATAAATAACTAGCTCTGGACAGTTGTTTCTTTACAGTTGTCTTGGAGTTTCAGTAATTGTGTTGGTATAATAGCTATTGTTCTCGTGATTGCTGAGTGGGGCTAGTCGTTGAACGGTTCCAAAAAGACTGAATAATGGGTGAGATGCCAAGAAGCAGTCAGAAATAGAAACTATCAGACTATCGATAACTTTTACTTTCATTAAGACCTAATCTTCCATCGTATCTTGTTTCAATACAGACAATAAACTAAATACAGAGCAGTATAACTAGTTCAATACTCCGAAACCTCTGTGCCGATTCCAAAACCTCTAGCTCCCAAAGCCATTCTGACAAGAACTTAGAGAAGGAGGGTTGGTGTTAACACGTGTGGATACAGGAACGCAGTATTTTTTGCTTAGCGTGTAATTCCAGATCCAGATCCACCCAGGGTCACACATACATTATTTTAATGCAGAGTCTACAATGGACGTGTGAGATTACTTGCTAATTTATAACATTCAGACATACATCATCAGTAGCTCGAAGTGTTTCGCTTTAGTTTTTAAACATATTATATTTGTTATAAAAGTGAAATATTTATTCCTCATATTCTAATACACAGGATAATGACTAACGTTGAATAATGAAGAACTTCTATGATATCCTGATTTAATTTGACCTTATATTTACATACCTTGTTTATTCAGACAAACCAATGACAAAATTCATCTGAAAATGAAAGATTTTGGGAGGATAGTTGACGGAAAGAAGGGGTTTTAATGTAGAGAATACCGGTATATTGATCCTACAAGACAGAAAGGTGACAACTTTAACTAGAGAAAACCTCCACATCATATTCCAGAATTTATTTTAGATTTGTCAGAGATGAACAAAGAAGAAACATATTACAAAAACTTTCATGTGGATGACATTGAACGATACAGCCATTGACAGAGGTCAAACTGCTAATCTGGGATGTGTGAGTCATGGCTCCGAGTCATGCACTAGATGCATAATAGGTTATAATTAATAATCATTTCACATTTAGGAGAAAAGCTTTTTTGTTGGGAGATAACTTCAGGTAATTCTTAGCAAATTCTTCCGCATGCTCATAGCAATCGTTCACAAAAGTGTTAAATATTCTCAGCTAGGGGAGGAGTTTAAAACTCTCAAGTTAAACAATAATTTATATGAAATTACCATATCTTCAGTTATTGGCTAGTACAGTTGGGTGATGGAAAACTTAAAAAATTCAGCCTGAAAGAAAATATCATAGAAGTGCCAGAATACATATTTATATTTATATGTATGTACCCTTCAGTTACTCTTAAAGTAGAGATGTAGGAGACGCGAGTTAAGGACAAGGTTTATGCGCTCTTTGGCTAGAATTAATAAAATAATATTTCTTCAGTAGAAAAGAATTTTTTCTTTCATATGTTGATATCAATTGTTCTTGAATATCTGTCAAGGATGTTCTGGAAACTAGCTACAACTTTTTCTCTTCATTTAAAAAGTTTGTCATATAATGCTGCTATGCTCATGGCAGATATTCAACAAATTGTTGATATCACCATGTAAGTAAAATTAAAATATATGTTTCTACTTGAGAAATATCTTATTTATTTCACCCGAAAAAATGTCTTGCTAAAAAATATGCAAAAACACAGGCCTTTACTAACGTCCCCTAATTTCCCATCTTAATGGTAGCAGTCTTTCTTTGACGGATGATAATATTGCCCTATCTTATAAGCTACGGGCTACGCAACGTAGGCTTGCCACCTTAAGGGTAAACGGAGAATAGCCAAACCACTACAAACCGTAAGTCACAATAAAATGACCCCATATTTTTTTATTAATCTCCTATATCATAGATATATAAACCTATTAGAAAATTATTACTTCTATTTTTTATCAGCGAATTTTTTGAATGCACATTTTAAACTATAATTTTTTAATAATCTTTGGTAACTTTGTTCTTTAAAGATTCTTTGAATTATTATGTACGACCAATAATTATTTCAACAATATGATTTAATTTATCATCAAGCTAGAATTCTTTTTTTTTAATGGCAACAAAATAGTGTGAGTTTACCCATCGCTGGACTAATTTATAAAATATAAATCGTCAGCACTTATCACTTGCTCTAAAGCTTACTTTCTTTAGTCCCAACATACTTTTTGCGACGAGACTTTGTGAACATTCTATATGCCTAAGACCAATTAAAACTGTTCTTTCATCTAATTAGTTTATTTCATTATGTGCGGCGTTATTGATTGTTATGTTTCCGTCGCGAGCAAGTTATAAACACTACGGGTTAGCTCATTTATCAATTAATTCGGTCGATATCAATTCTGGAGAGAGCTTGCTTGTTGTCTTTGCTAGTTTCGCAAGAGTTACCTTAAAAGTTTATCTCATTATCAATTAATGTGATATTGGATAAACAATTAACTTAAACAAGGAACCACATTGTAGTGCGGTTGTCTTTATTCTTCACAATAGAACTACAAAATTAGATTATTTTAAAATGTTTTTAATTTTAAAATATGTTATAGCTGTGGCCAAAATAAAAAAGATATTGCTCCAGTAGAAACATGAGAGGTTAATTTCCTTCACGGGGTGATGATGTCAACCGTTGTTGAATATCTGTCATTAACTTAGCGGCGTTAGATGACAAACTTTTTAAATTAAGAGAAAAAGTTCTCACTAAATTTCAGGACACCCTTTACAGATATTAAACAACTGTTGATATCGCTATTTGAAAACAATTAAGCAATATTGGAGCCATATTTTATTTATTTTGGCCAAAATATAAGTCCTATTATACAATTTTCAAAAATGTTGCCCTCAAATCGCTTCCTCCTTTTACATGCACTGCTAACTAATACGACTCCTGACTACCACACATCGATGTGACGCCTGGTTTAAACCATATTAACCAGCAACGTTCTATCAGGCGACTAAGACAGGCTCTTAAGATGTATTTTATGTAATTGAATTCCTCATTTCAGTTCGCCAATAAATGCAGTGCTGGAGCGCCTTAATACTCCACTTCCCCTAGTTCTTTAGGGATGAATATATATTAATATGCTGATCACAGGAACATTTCAAAACGTAATTAATTATTTATCTATAAGTTAGTACAAAACGTGACAAGAAACGTAATGTTTCCCTTATTATTCTTATATTTTAATATTATTATACATATATTTCTCATTTTAATATATTACAAAGATTATATTGACATATTTTAAATCAGTCAACTTATCACTGGTCCTGTCTAGTCTGGATTGCAGGTGATGGGGATATCTAGGTTTGAATCCTCTATGTGTATTTTGAAGGTAAGATTTTCCTTACATGTTTTCCCACTCTCCATACAAGCAAATTACGGTTCATTCATCTTTAAATTCTGCGTTTATCTTTCCAACGTCATCAACGTAATAATTAAATAAATACACCAGAGCAAAAGGGAGAACATGGAGTTTGGGTAAAATCTGACCTTTTACCTTTAGGGTCATCTGGAAGTTATTTATACAATTGGTGACTAACTATTATTGGGTCATTGATCCCGGTTTTGAAAGATGATCAGTCTAAAAATTAATGCCAAAAGTGTTGACCTACTTTCGGGTCATAGAACTCATTTGTAAAACTAGGTAGTCCTATAAATATATTGGTGAGGTCATTAAATATTTTGGGGTATATTCAACAACCCGGATGTGTGTGTCCTTTTATAAATATATATGACATCCTCATCTATTTTGGATTATATTTTGCAACCTAGATATGAAATTTTGTAATTATCTAAATAAATCGGTGATGTCATAAACTACTTTGGTATAGCTTTCACAAGAATTAATGTAGATTTTATCATACATACATTACATACATACATACATACATACATACATACATACATACATACATACATACATACATACATACATACATACATATATACATATATAATCACACCGTTCCCTTACGGGATAGGCAACCAAATGTGTATGTAGCTCAAAAAACAACTCCGCATTTAATACATTCTCAAACTTTCTCCACACTGTCCTATTCTTCTGTAGTTCCTTCGCTTCAACAACACATTAACCATACATTGAGTCATACATGACATTTTATTCTTAAAACTCTTAATGTTTCTCTTTTTCACACATTCGTCTACAACATTATAACTGCGTCTTACATGGCCAACCCCTTCCTTATTATCCACAAACTCTACCTTCATACAGTTGCTTCGTCATTCGATCCACACGCATCCTCTCACTATGCTCAAGCCAACGTAAGACGCCTCTTTCACATTTACCTATTGGATTCCCTTTCAAACTGCACTCCTTCAGCACCCATTCATTATTGTCTCTTTATAAGAGTTTTACTACCTATTCTTCTTATGTATATATTTCCAACCGCATTCGTTTTATTCCTGTATTTCTTCTGACAAACCCACGCTTCATATCCATAGAACAAATTTGGCGTTAGAACACTTTTGTAAATTGCTATTTTTGCATCTTTCGATTCTACTTCATTCTTTGCAATAGTTCACATACATTCAACCACTCTCTGAGATGCAGTCACCCGTCTGTCGATTTCATCATTCATCCTTCCATTTTTACAGAATATTCTGCCCGGATACACAAGATCATTCACTTGTTGTAACAGTGTTCTACTTATTTTAAGCTGAAAACTTCCCTATCTGTTCTAATCAAAAACTATAATCCATTCTGCCTCTCGCCACATCTAAACAATTTAATGCACTCTGCAAGTCATTTTCATTCTCAGATATTTGTATGGCATCATGTGCATAACAGCACTCTCACATTCACATTGTCCATTTGTACATTAACCACGCCATCACAAGCATCTCTCATACACTTATCTATGAATACATTAAACAACCATGGATACATAACCCAACTTTGTCTAACACCTTGTTCAATATCACACCATACGCTCAAAGCTCCATCAACCCTAACGCAATCTTTACTTCCATCATACACAGCCTTAATTGAATTTACTAACCATGTATCCACATCATACTCTCTAAGAACATCCCATAAAATGCTCCTATTCACCCTCTTCAGATTAACACTTTCTTCACTACTACCATACATTTCTCAATTAATTGTCACAATGCAAATATCAGGTCCATCCAACCACTACCTTGCATGAAATTACAGTACACAGCCCAAACCTTGTACTTAGTTTTTTACGCACCCTATCAATTAAGACTCCCCAAAAACTTTTCCTGGAATTCTGAACAAACTAGTTGCCCTATAATTTTTAAAATCACTTTTACAGCTTTGACTATGCACCAACGAAGCATGACAACATCATTCCAGTTATTAGGAACATTTAAAATTCTAGCACACACATCGAACAAAAATAGATGAAAAAACACAGCCTTGAAATAACATATTTGTCAATCATAGTTAGTCTGATAAACAAATAAACGCAAATTTTGAAATATAATTTTAATAGCCTTTCTTTACAATTATCACGTATTTGTTTAGCTTACCATTTTATATTTATTAAAATTTTAAATGACCCTTTATACTAGACAAGATAGTATATAGTTATTTTTTCACCTTTCTTAAAAAAATTATTGATTGGTGTAAGTTTGTTAGGCCATGAGCCCAAAAGAAGTGGATCACAGACGAAAATTTGATAACACTGCATTTATTATTATTATTATTATTATTATTATTATTATTATTATTATTATTATTATTATTATTATTATTATATTATAATAGCAGTATTAAGATAAATAAATGTTAAACAACTAAATGGTATATTTGATGCTCTAAAATTTAAAAAAATATATAGTAAGCCTCTTTTAAAATTTATATTTTTTCATTAATGAGGGGGTCACAGTAATTTAAAACAAAATATTTTTCTTTGATTTTTATTTATTAAAACTTCACAACTCCTAAAAATTTCATTTTTGCTCACTCCCCACTACATGGCCGATCTAAAGAACAGATTCCTGAGTTGGCATTGAAATGTGACTGATAAGACAATAACAAATACATTTCCTTAGTTGGCTTTGAAATGTGACTGGCAAGACCATAAACAATACATTTCTTGAGTTGGCTTTGAAATGTGACTGGTAAGACAATAAAAAACACATTTCCTGATTTGGCTTTGCAATGTGACTGGTAAGACCATAAACAAAACATATCCTGAGTTGGCTTTGAAATGTGACTAGCAAGACCATAAAGAATACAGTTCCTGAGTTGGCTTTGAAATGTGACTGGTAAGACAATATCAAATGCATTTCCTGAGTTGGCTTTGAAATGTGACTGGTAAGACCATAAAAAATACATTTCCTGAGCTGGCTTTGAAATGTGACTGGTAAGACCATAAAGAATACATTTCCAGAGTTGGCTTTGAAATATTACCGGTAAGACCATAAATAAAACATTTCCTGAGTTGGCTTTGAAATGTGACTGGTAAGACAATAACAAACACATTTACTGATTTGGCTTTGAAATGTGACTGGTAAAACCATAAACAAAACATATCCTGAGTTGGCTTTGAAATGTGACTTGTAAAAATACATCTCCCCCAAATATCTAAGTAAAATAGTATGGGCTGGTATCTAATCAAGGCTTGGTAAAGAATGGGAATCTACATTTAAAAAAATAACATTTGCTGGAGAATCAGCCTTGACCTCGCATGTAAGCTCATTTACAATAACTAATCTATTTTGCCTTAGCTCCTTTTTTACAACAGACATTGCGAGTTATAATCATCACTTCGTAATACACCGTATTTTTAGACCAAAGCAAATTAGCTCTTCACCACCCTTATTTCACTACCCGTTAATTCCCCAATTATCAGCTCTTCAATCTTATACGTTTAATACATTGGTGGGATTGTCCATATGATTAGTTAAGCAACCAGGTTCAATAAATATTAATTTTTATATTGTGGTTTTAAATTTTCTTTCCGTGTAAATAATAGTGTAGGTACTACCTTCACAGTCATTCTTGTTATGTATCTTTATAATATATAAATCATTAATATTTAGCCTCGAGTAAGACATAATTCAATGAAACTTTAACTGGTGGGATCCAACAAACTGTCGCGACATGATCTAACCTTGCTTATGGCATGGTTTAATGAACCCTGCACAATATAACCTTGAATTTGATTGAAATTATCATCAGCGGCACGAGCTAATCTTGCAGCCAACATTATTTAAAACATTCAATGTTAAAATTTGATTACCATGGAGTGGTTTATTTTCAATATTCTTAATCAAATTACTAATTTAAGCGTAGACGTTGGCTTTCGTGGCAGACTGTGAATGTTTGTGGCGAGAATTTGACTTTATGTTTATTGGGGTGTTTAGTGATTTATATATTATAATTTGGTAATTAGTTACCATATTATTATTATTTAGGAATGAATTATGTTGTTGGTCCGAAATTTGAAAAATTCATATACGTATTAAGCTTTTCATTTGGCTGAACGATTCTGAATCAAAGCAGTGATAATGACGTTAGAAAATAATTTTCCTTATATTATTTTATTCGGCAGAAGCATTGCCCGTTCAAAAAAAAACCTAATGTCAAATTTGATACATCTGTTAATTTATATGTGGTTTAATTATGTATTTTCTGTTGCCCCTTAGTTTATTAAGAATACAGAAAGGACTGGGGAATGTTTGAGGGTTTTGTATCTTTCAGAGGGCCCCTGGGGGCCCTTACCCCTCAACTTTACAACCCTTCTTAAGCCCCATCCATGCCTGACTCTTCAGTGAGAGGATTAGTACATAAGAAGTAATTATGGAAGGATTAAAACTTTTTTAATGAAAATTACGTAGTGTAGGAAGGGCTCTAAACTTATAAAGGTGTCCTTCCATCCGGAAAATAAAGAAAGCACAAGGAAACGTATTTTTGTACCCGGTGCTGTGAAGAAGTGGTATGTGTGAGGGATATAATAATAACCTCCCCCCTTGTTTACGAGGTCAAAATGGTCCTTTATTAATCCAATCAAAATTGGATTCTTGATTGTGATCCGGCTGTAGCAAGTCTTTAGAAGGGGATTGTGTTGTGGTCTGATTAATATCGGTTACATATGACAAACTTGTTAGTTCCGTACTTTAGTGCGAGACTCAAAATAAATGACTTTGAAATAAATATACCTAAATGATGCTAACATTTTATCTGTTTCTAAGGAAAAAAATGTTTCTGCTAGAGAGTATTTTTACCGGTGGGATCCAGGTTTTAGTTCAGGAGAGTGAAGCAAAATTGATCATCATTCTTCATTTTTTTTATTACAGATGGGTATGAGTTCTCAAATAGGACAATACTATCGCTTTAAGTTATTTTAAGTAAATTTTTTAGACTTACTTTTTTCTAGGTCATTTACTGGAATTAACTTGTTTTCAAGAGTACAAGTATATTTTCAATTTGTAAATTAGTAAACAATATATTTGTTTATATAATAACAAAGGTCATTTCAGCTATAAATCACCAACATCGGTGGTCGAACGGGCCAAGGCATCACTCTAGTGTTAGATTGGCCTGCTGAAGACGGGGAGATCAGAGTTACAATCTTGTTCCAATCTACTAAGGGTGTTTTTCCACTCTCCTTCAAAGCAATTATGGTTCTATTACCTCTAAAATGTTTCCTTCCTTATCACAAATGCGTATAACCTGAACAGATATAAAGACGCGGTGATATCATTAGAGAGTAATACAAGTTACATTTTGTTTACTTCCCAGTTGTACATAAGAAATTGTAAAATAACCCACCTATTGGTAGATGGTGATATATATGCTTTGCTCGCTGTGGGCTCCACCCCCAAACCCCCAGTGAGTGTAAACCAATGTAATTCCAGCGTTGTTTTGAACGTTGATTTATTTTTACAATTTTATGAATCTTGCTGTCCCATAATTTTGTCAGAAAATAAAAAATGTGTGTAAAATGTGCAAAATTTACCTAAAATCAAAAAATCTAGCTCTGGTACAATCCGTTTTTTGATAGGTCTTACCGTTAAGCCACAAGAGGCCACCAAAAAAAGGTCCGCACCGAATATAAAGTTGAACACAATTTTGAATTTTTTTCGGGGGTTAAATGTTTCTCTTTGGAATTTTACCGTCGGTTACAGGATATATGCTATAAGTTTGCCAAATTTCAAGTTTATAGCTCATCTGGAAGTGTGTAAACATTAATGTCAGTGTGTGAGTGAGAGAGTCAGTCATGTGGCTTTATAGTATAGTAATGAAATTTTACCCTATTTACTTCAACATTTGATACGACTGTGTCATCATTTAACTCGTTCCGTGTTTGTAAAAGTTGATAGCCTAGATTTGGGTAAGGTACGATTGAAATATTTGCTTCGTCCTTATAATATATTTGCCTGAAAGGCAGCTCATTAATTACAAATAAATATTACACACGGCTTTTACTTCTTTCCTGAACATACTATTCAACTAATAAAACGTAAATGACAGTGAATTTTTAAATATTTACTTCTTACAGTTAACACTATAGCAATAGTCACCCCTTTACACAGTTTACAGTAATGGAAGAGGGTCGTCCTGCAATTTATTTGACGTTCATCTCCTCTAATGGACGGTCTCGAAAACAACAGTTCATCCTCCATCCTTGATCTCAACAATCTCCTACTCAGTAACTTGGAGAGATCCACTAATGACTCGCATCGGTCGGGTGTGTTGGGTGATTGTTCATTCATTGAATCTGACTATCCTCAACGCAAGTGCTGGTACATTTCCTCTCAAATATTCCAACTAACTTATCCCTGTTCTACCAGTGTAATTACTGCACTCTATCAGGTGATCTGAAATATTGATCCTAATTAACTCTGTTTTAACCCAAACTGTTAATAATCTAGTAGGCCTATTAAACTGATTATAAATGTGTTGTTTGAAGAATCAATATTATACCTGTGAGACCGACTCTTAAAATTTAAATAATATTGACTAACTTAATTACTGTCATGTACTCTCTATTTATCCTGAAAGCTTGCAGTCTTACCTTGACTGATTGCACTATGAGCCAATCTTATAAGCTGCTAAACGAAGGGTACGTTGAATATTACAGGTACAGGAATATTCGATATTACTGATACAGGAATAGTCGATATTACAGGTACAGGAATAGTCGATATTACAGGTACAGGAATAGTCGATATTACAGGTACAGGAATAGTCGATATTACAGGTACAGGAATTTTCGATATTACTACTGTAACGTTATTTGCCACCCTACCATTTATTTCCCTATATTTTTCCCAAGCTTTGTAAATAGTTTCAAGTTTATTTTCGTTTGAAACACGCTGTGTCGCCGGCGTGACAAATAATACTATTTACATCCATTTAAATAAATTAAAAGGACAGAATATAGAACATCTAACACTGTTTTAAATAATTTAAACAATTAATTTTGACCTAAGGAAGAACACTTACCTTTTATTAAACATATTAATTTCCTTCCAAGAGGTCTGTTGACTTCTCTTCTATTTATTTTGAATGTCAGCCATGATTTATTTCAACGCATGCGCAGATATGATGAACAAGTGAGTGGCGAGTCTCGTAATTGTAAAAGTAGTAAGAAAAAAGAAAAAAGAAGACGAGATGTAAATACCTCTAAAATAGCGCGCATTTCAATTTTGACAGATTAAAATAAACATTTAATTCTTTTAAGAAACACTGACATATATTTAAATCTTGATATTAAATTTGTATTTTATTTTATATTCAGTTCATAGCCAACACTTTATCTTTTATTTTATTGTATTAGTTTTCTCTTTGGACTTAGTAGAGAATAGAACGTTTTTAAATTTAAAACTTAGAACATTATTTGAAGAGGATGAGGGTTCTTTCTTCCGGAGTGTCATTTAACATGGAGCAAAATCTATATAGCTCCTAATTAAATTTAGTTTTCAAGTGGAACAATGGTTCGAAAGTAAAAGTGCAAGTACTCAAATGGAAAGTTAAGTGTCTGGAGACGAACTAGAGTGTTTATTTCTTCAAATTGTGGACGAGTTTGAATAAATAAAAGGAAACAGACTTCAGACATTCTGTTTCAACATGGACAAATTCATTGGTGAGGTCCAGCCAAATCTTCAATTTTAAATATATTTTATTTCTCTTTTTTTTATCAAGCTATCAGGATATATGCAAAAACTTTCAGAAAGGACTAAATACATTCAGACTCTATCTATTCCAGGGAATTGATTAATATTTTATTTTTATGTAAAAATATTAATTCTATTGATTTTTTTTTCTTGTTCCTCAACAATACCATTTTTTTTGTCTTACTCAAAACTATATATTATATAAAAGTTTAGCCTATATTCATATATTATTTTCTTTCACTCTATTATTATATATATATTAAAACTCCTAAATTTAATCCTGTTCAGAGATTGTTCATTTAATTGTTTAACTTTGTTTAAGAATTTATGTAATACCATATATTTTATTTTGTCATATTAGCCTTATATTTATTCGGATATCCTTAGGTAGGTTTGGGATGTAGTAAAAGGGAAACAATAATGATAATAATAATAACCCACAAAAGTTTCATATTTTTTTTTATTGTAATCTCAATTAGTACATTTTTTTTAATGACCCATTGTATTTAAATTGCTATTTTTTATTTTTTTAAATTTTAAGTACTCTCAACTCTTGTGGAAGCCTACAACACACCATTGTAACATTGACATTGCAATATCTAGGTAAAAGTTCCCGAGCACACCCAGTGGTCTCGAGCATTTAGAGTCGTCGTGCATTTGTTCAAATTAGTCGAGCTAAAGTTTATTTATATTTATTGTTTTTTTATTATTATTATTATTTCTCCTAGTTTCCAGGAGTGGCGCCCAACACAAAATTTTTTATTAATCTCGACGTTACCCTCACTCAATTAGGACAATTTATATTAGACTACAACGGTGTATTAATATTACGTTGACTTACAGTTGAATCGTGATAGGATGGCTAGAATTTAATTTTATATAGTCATATGTCAAATCTGATCCTCTGCACTTATAACTTATGTCAATTTGTATAAATGCACATAAAAAATACAACTAATTTAGTTATACTTGGTTGAAAATTGAAACTAAATAAACTGTTATTTGTAAGACGACTAAGTCTTTCATAAACTCACTGCTGTATGTATGGTACACGTCTATTGCTCTCCGCAGTCTTTGTTAACGCTTGGTTAAAAGTTAAGAGTTTGTTTGTCACGAGCGTTGCGCGATATCTACCGCATGCAGAGTTTTGAGATTTAAGAATTAATAGCCCCTGAGCACGAACATGTGCACCTAGAAGCCTAAATTTTAAAATTTGGATTTGATTTTCTTAACTTAATTAAAAACTGGGTCGAAAAAGTAAAATGAAGATAAGCGTTTCGAGGGCTAATAACGCAATCCGTTGCGCGGTTACCCAGGACACCGATGGACACTTCCACTAGTGAACAATATAATATAAGATGTTACATTAATTAAAAAAGATCCTATTATTATTCAAACAGGTTAAGAATTTTTTTTATAAGTCAGATAGAAAGAAACTTTTTTGAAACTTACAAAATATATTTAATTAATATTCATATATTTATACGTCAAATTATATAAAAAATTGCTTATTTTTTATGGATATTATCAATACGTATACAATAATACCAATAATATAAAGTAATAAATTAATGTTGACCGTAAAAAAAAATATATATATATATATTTGTATTCTTTAAAAGGTCCATCCTTTAGAATCTATATTTACTTACTATCCTAGTAAAATATATTCTTCCCGAACATTGTATTCTGTCATCAAACAAAGAAACGAAGTATTTCATTACCAAGGGACATCCCCTATATTTTATCCAAGGCACGTCGGGTGTAGTACATTATTAGGGACGACCTGTTAACCCCCTGATCAAATATTTGGCCCCTTTAAGTTTACCTTGAATAAGCCTGACTGTAGCTTGACTACCAACCCTCTGATAGACAGGTGTAACAAATTACCTCCCCTGCAGTGGCGTATTTTGATAGAATTTCATGTAGTCGGGTTGGTTTGTTTGTTTCAACTCCTCTTCTGTGTCCTCGCTTTATTAGCACTGGTGTGTTCTAAAGGAATCAAGAGTAGCTTATCTCCCATTTAGCTGAGAGTAGTTTGGTCATGTTACCAAAATAAATAAATACACAAACGAGTAGACTATACATACTTTTGTATTTGAAATTGAATTACTAACACAATAAAGTTAAATTACTTATCATGATGACTATTTTGTTAACTATTAGAAAAATTCTGCAAACTTAAAAACATTTAAAATCAGTTCTATCAATTTAACCACATATTAATACTAATTACTACCATATGTGTAATTATATTTTAATAATTATAAAATAACCTCCATGGTGTGAGACCACAAGTGAGCTTTACCGACCAAGCTGACACCACCATTAGCGGTGATAGATCCAGCATTTGCGGATAGAGGGTGTCATGTGGTCAGCACAGCAAGCCCGCCGACCATTAATCTCAGTTTTTCAAACCGGATCTGCTACATATTTTCTCAAGTAGCTCCTCATTTGCCTACAAGAGGCTGCTTCACGGATACAGTTTGGAAGCACCGAGGATTGAACCCGGAACTTCAGGATCTGTAGCCAGGAACTTTGACTACTGGACAACATATGTGACTATGTGACATAAAATATTTACAACTAGTTAATTATATATTAAAAATGATATATATATGTATATATTATCAATGTGATATTAATAATTTAAAGCTGATAAATTTGTAAACTTTCTCAATTCAATTTAATGTTCCCCTTAAACACCCTTAGATTGTATTTCATAATGGTGTATTTTGTGTAGACGTAACGCTAGTAACTGAATATAACTATATATATAATTACTTATATTGTGTTGAATGTCGTTAGTTCATTTGAGGTTATATTTCTTAGCGAGAGCAACTACTTGCGTCGAGAGTGTTTAGAGTCGTGGACCGCCATATTGGTAGCAGTAAACCGCTAATAAAAGACCCCGTACTGGGCGACTGCAGAGACCTCGTGCGGTGCATAACGCAATTACGTGGATTCTCATGCTCTTGGCTGTGGTTTCAGGGACTACGGTGGTCTGTATGTGTTTGGTTGGAGACAGGATCTCAGTTATTAGTCAGAGAGATTAAGATACCAGATTTGGGGGTGATTAAATTAAGGAAATGAGGGGGAAGGTGGAGGAAGAAACGCGTGTATTATTTTGAAAGTATTTATATAAAACATGTTTTCAGTACAGCTTCTTTCTACCCGTATGGGTTGTACGAAAATTCAATTATTACTCTAATATGCTTGGTATGAGTGGGGTTTAATTAAGAGGAAGTGTTCCCAAATTTGCGTGGTGGTAGAGCATAAAAGCATATAGACTGGGATTCTAACCTTACTCTACCCATCATGGACAGTCCAGTCTGTCACGAGAGCTACGTGACATAGATCATTCGACCACCAAGATAGAACAAAGCAAGGAAGATATTGCTCCAATAAATAAGTTTGGTCCAAACCACAGTCATCTCAACAGCTCTTGAATATTTGTCACTAGCATTAAAACGATCTTCAAGTCAAATTCCGCAATTCCCACCACCCTACCTTAAAGAGCAGTTGTTGAATATGTGCTATATCTTACTGCCCAAGACATTAAGGGTGCATGAGCTTTATCGTGTATTGTGGATAAATTAAGTTGAACATCTAAGAAGGTCTCTATAGGTATTTATAAATTAATAAAAGTAACAACAAATATAAGCTCTACTGATTCATTTAATTATGATTATTTTAGCTCCATCTCTTATTTGTGTTGAAACTTTCCACATTTAATTACACTAACGAGATAGGGATGAATTCAGCATATACCAAAAAGCTTTCGCTTTGAGGGAGGGTGCGGCTCGATTTAAAAAAAACACCCTTACTCATTTAGTTGCTCCATCCGGGATTCGAGTCTTTATTTACCGGTTACCTGCAAATCACGTTGGATGGTCCTAACGTTTCTATACGCTTACTTACTTACCTTCTTTGATTTGCTGATCCAACTATTCTAGTTTCATTTTTACCAGAGGACTAATTTCTACTGGTTTAAAACATTACATTCTTTGTGTTTTTTTAAAGTTTTCGGTGGGACTATAGGGTACGCGAGTAAAACCCAGTGTTTTTGAAGTTTTCATAGCAAAACAGTTTTTTGGACAAAACAAATAGAAAATTGCTTCAGTGCAAATATAAAATTTTAACTTTCTTCAA
This sequence comes from Timema genevievae, assembly GCA_902155825.1. Taxonomy (NCBI): domain Eukaryota; kingdom Metazoa; phylum Arthropoda; class Insecta; order Phasmatodea; family Timematidae; genus Timema; species Timema genevievae. The sequence goes on along the minus strand of CABFWO010003132.1, from coordinate 18,469 downwards.
AAATTAATATTAACAGTCCCTGAGTGTCTGTCATGCACATAACGACATTTGATGACAAACTTCTTTTTAAATGAAGAGAATAATTTGTCTTTATTTCCAAAACATTCTTGACAAATTTTCAATAAATATTGAAATCACCATTCGAAGAAAATGTAATTATTATATGTTTTTACTGAAAAAATATTTTATTTATTTTGGTCAAAATAACGTTTTTATATAAAAACTGAAAAAGCATTGCCCCTTTCTTGCATCCCTTACTCTCGTGCCTTAATAATGGTATTTCATAAGATTTGTTGACACATTGGATCGAGGTTCGAATCTCGATCGGGTGAACTGGAGGTGGTCTTTCCTAAATGGTTTTCCACTCTCCCTCCACGCAAATGCAGGTTCACTTCCTTTAAATTCAACCTTCCCAATTCCTAATCCATTAGCGTAATTTAGTACTTAAGCGTATAACCCGAACGGGTAGTAAGACGCGGTGCTAAATATTATTATTATTATTATTATTATTATTATTATTATCATTATTATTATTATTGTTGTTGTTTTTGTTGTTGTTGTTGACACATTGGAACAGCTACTAGCAAAGATACAGTTACGAGTGTGTACAATCAAGATCAAGCTCAAGCTCTCTAGCTTAACAGCAAATATCTTTTCCAAATGAAATAATATGAAGAATGCCATGATATACTTAGGGATTCGTTATTTCTTTACAAAATATATTTATTATTTAAAAGATGACAAGGGTAACATCTTATTTATGAACCACTATCATCTTTCATCACATTTCTGAAAATATATTTTCTAAAGCCCATATATAATAACTTATCATCAAACATTTATGGAGTTCATCAAACCTTTATATATATATATATAAAACAATTTTAATAAAGTGAAAAATGACAGATGTACCAGGTCTGTCTAAACAGTCGAGGTAGTCCATCCTTCATAGTAAGCCGTATAGAAAGTGTTTCATCCTTCTTTACAAATATCTCAACACATGTGACCAAAGAGAACCATCATCTTGATGTCATACATCCAACAAACTATTCACGACCTCCTCCTAGAGTCGAATCCGGTTCTCGAGGATCAACGTTTTAAAGAAGAGTGATTTATCATTTCTTAGACCAGTTTCACAAATGAATATCAGAAATGTTTGTTTAACCTATGGAACCAGTTCAAACAACATTTTACCTCCACAAAGCTTGAGAAGAGCCTGTGTCACTACTCTAGAGAGGAGGGAGAAAGGAAAGTTGCCGAACAAGGAAACGATCCCAGGGCTATCAGTTCTGTACTTGGTTACTGTACCAAACGAGACACACGTTCTTTATTTGCATTAAGTGTCAGTCCCCTATTCATCTCCGACAACGCTCTTATCCTTGAGAGAGCTTCTCCCAACATGATGTTCTACCAGAGCACAGAAAAGTGCGACAGTCGACCAGAAAGCCCACGTTTCTCAAGAAGTGATTTGCTATTTTAAATTATGGTTCATGTCAAAATGGAAGATAAGGGTATATTCATGTCACCATAGAATTAAAATATTTACATTTTAAATTTCATAGTTTCTTAAAAAATTATAAAACATCTAAATGTTCTCATTTTCTACGACGTTTATCGATAAATTTCAAAGTTTTGAGAATAAGCTAAATGACAATAAAATTGATCGAAATTTTCAAACAAGTAATGGTCTGAATGTCAGGCTTATCTAGTCTGTCTTGCTGGTGATGGAAATGTAGTCGATCGAATCCTGGCTGGAGCAATCAACGGTGGCTTCTTAAATGCTTTCTTTCTCTTATTCCATACAAATCCTGGTACATTTCCTATAATTTCCACCTCACTCATCTCTATACTACTAGCGTAATTAAATAGCATATAACCAATATGGTTATTAAGATGTGGTGCACCAACCTCGGTGGCTCCATGGTCTAAGGCATCACTCTCGAGATATACTGGACTGCCGATGAAGGGGAAATAGCAGTTAGAATCCCAGTCGAGTGTACTGAAGTTTTTTTAAACTGGTTCTCCATTATCCTTCTACGCAAATTCGGGTACACTTCCTCTAAAAATATTCTTTACTAGCCCTAAAAATTTACGTAATTAGTACATAGGCTGGTCTAGTTGGACGTGGTACTAAAAAATATATAGTAATAAAAAGAAGTTGTGGTGTGAAAACTAAAGTAATGACAAAAATTATTTGATAATTAAAATTTGTTTTGGACTAAGGGAGCTTCAGAACTTCAATATTCTTAAGAAGAGCTCGTTAAGTGAGGTAATGTTCTTTCAAATAAGCAGCGCCTGCAGGAGGACTAAGACGTGTCATAAATGTTCCAAAATCCCGTATTATTAAATAAATGGTTTTTTTTTTCAAAATATGGCTTAAGCTAAATTGGAAGTAAATGATTTTAATGGAAATCAAAAAGTCCACGTTTTCATAAAACCCCTGAAAATGTTAATTATTAATTACGTTTGACCTGAAATGTCTCAGATTTGAAAAAAAAAATTGTTATAAATAAAAAGTTAAATTTTCATAGAAGAGCCATTTTAGAAAATACTTTTTGTGGCCAACTGTGATAGTATACAACTATGCTGTTGGTATTATTTTATAGATGTTGATAATATCGATCAAAAATACCAACTACAGATCACGTCACTTGACGTATGAATACGTGAAAGTAGATATAGTAACTTCTCTAAATTTCAGATAAGGCCTATTCTATGAAAGTGGGACTCTTAAATCTAGCCTTTCTCAAACAAATAGTCATGCTATAATGGGTTCAAAACTTGATATAATTGAGGGTTTGTCTTGTGGTTTTGAAGCGTCAGAACTGCCATTCCTATAATAAGTACTAGTGTGTTTGGATACGTCACTTGAGGTAGGCTATTTTGTTGATGGGACCAAGTGTCGGTAGGTAGCGAGCGTGGTTTAGTGGCGAGATTGTTTCCATGTCACGGTAGCCTCCTCGACATGCGAGCATTGCCCCCCCACAACTCTAGTTGGACGGTCGAGCTATCGGAGACAAATAAGTGATGAATGATCGGTACTCCCTGCCATCGCATGTCAAGGAAACTAGTTTGTTTTGTGAACTACACGACACACAACGAGATATACATTAAAGAGGAGGGAGGGGCTGATCATTTGCCATTCTCCCATTCCCTCCCACTATTTTTTCTGTTTTGTTTTTCTTTTGTACGTGTCATCAAAACAGGATTTGGAAATATTAAAAATACAAAAGGGAAGTAGTAGATTGTATTAAAGAGTTAACTCTCCTAGTTTTTTTGAGAAAGGTTCGTTTGTCCTTTTGGGGGCCAAGATGGACATGTTTATAGGGGTTAAGAGAAGGTTATGTCCCGAGTTTAAATCCTGATTTTGACTGTTTCTTGCCTATGTTTATATCTTCATGTGTGTTTAATAGGCTACCCATTTAAATTTGTTCTTCCCTTACACAAATTAATAGGGGGAAAATAAAATAAAGTGTTTGTCCAAAATTGAATTCATAACGGTCCACACTTGAAAAAAATCATGTAATGTTTAGCTTGATCATTATTTGGTGTATTTATTTATTTGAAATACTTTTAATTAATCAAGATTATGTATTTATATCTGACATCATTTAAACATTCAAGATGAGTGTAGCATTTATAGTTTATTTACTGGTAATTGAGTTACAACAATGTAACGAACGCTAATAATTACAATTTGAAAAAAAAATCAATGTGGAATATTTGTGATCTTGTAAAATTTTAATTCCAGTGCAACAAATGCAAATAACTACATTTTGGGTCTAGTAAAATGTAATAAAGGTATACTATATATTTGTAGAATTCTAATTTTTTTCCATCCTACTACCTCAATGTAGATCTAGAATAATTTTTTATATTTATATAATTTGTGTGTTAAGTGGTTTCATGCAACTGAGCTTTTAATTTTAATCTATAAGTTTGAAAATCTCAATAATCCTATATGAGTTGATATTTTAACTAAAATAATTCTTTCAACAAATGTAATGATGATTTCCTTAATAACTGTTCTTAAGGCTTATTTTTTAATATGAATTAAACATATTTGCATCCAATAAAAGTATATAAAGGGCCTTAGGAGAGAATGTACTGGTGTATAGAACCACTCAAAATAGTTGCCACATTGTCGTGTGCGACAGGAAGTTTCGTGCCACCAGAACAGGATTGATCAAATTAAAATTCAACAACTGGAAGAAGAAGGAAGATAAGTTATTCTCTTTACACTGTTCGGCTTAACTCAACAGTCGGAAGTAAATATTTAAGGACTCATCAATAAATCATATTTATGTGACTTAATTTGTTAGTTTTTTGTGAATCTTGCTCACATTTTAAAAAGAATTCATTTAAATTTTCTTTATTTTCGTAATTCCAACTTTATATATTTATTGATTTGTTGAATCTCCTCCATGTAATCCCAGTAGGTGGGCCTATAGCTCTATGTTTCTTATCAATACGCTAAATAGATTGGTTACTGAGAGACAATCTCGGCACCATTTGGCTTGCCTGGTGTGCCAAACTTTTACCTGGAAGGTCGGGAATCTATTTGACATCCGACCGAGTGCACTGGTGTGTTTACCCCCACATTTCGAATGTATCTAATACCTCTAGAGCATTTACTTAAAATTAACTTTCTTCTTCAAGTGTCCATAAATAAATGTAGATCATGAGTAATCCTAGCAAGCAAAATCATTTTAAACACACAAAAACTGCTTTGAACTCATCAAGCTTAGTGGGTTGAGAGAAAGAGGGTAATCATTCAGAAATGCACTAGGATTCTTATGGTTAAAAGGCACACGATCACTCTCCGGGACCTCTTACTCCTTCTTAGTGCAGTCGACCAGGATTATAAACAGTTTAATCCTTATCTCTCGTGTTTAAGAGTCAAGAATGCTGTGATAGCTCTGTCAGTTGTGGGATTGTTAGGGTTTTTTTTTGCTCCGTTTCCTAACACCCATCTGGGACATCCCCATATAGTCAGACCCCTCTTTGCGACGATTCGCTCTCCGACACTTCGCTCATACGACTGTTTGAAATTGTGACGATACCTCGAGTATCCAACAGCCGCCGCGCTTATACGATGGCTTAGCGACATAACGCTGCTGGCTGACTTCCTGTTAGACTCACTTTGATGATAATTATGGGGCGCATTGCATTTTTGTGTTACCCTCCGGAATTTAATAAATTAAAAACTATTTATAGCTATTAGTTAAGCTACGTGCATGCATCGACAAGTGAAAAAGGGCAGTGTTTCTACATGAGATGGAGTTCCCTTTACGACAATGGTTTTGAGCCTTACATGTCGTAATAGCGAGGTATGTGGTAGTACTGAGGAAGGTAGAATGATAAAGGAAGTGTATTGTAATTATTGAGGTGATAGAGCGGAAACATATGTAAGATAAACCTCCTCAACACAAACAGTCCGGAATCGAGCCTCGACTTTCCCCTCACAAGCGAACCAAACAAGACTACCCAGACGCCTTTGTCTACGTGTTTAGAGGTGATTGTTTTATTTTAATAAATTAAAAAAACATTTTATCCACACTTTTAACATGTCTCACATATAAGCAAGGCCATAGACAAGGGGGGGGGGATTTTGGGGGTTCTAACCCCCTCCAAAATATAACTAACAAATTATATAAGGCTTTTCTTATGGTTCAAAAAATATCAAAATTAAGCCACAAGTACAAATTAGGGGGCTGTGTTGCAATAAAAATCACTTAAGATAGCTTCTAGAGGTGTTTAATATTTAGAATTTTTTATATCCTCCAGCAAGTAGGGGATGTGCCCACCAAACCCCCCCTGAAATTATTGGCTGACTACGGCCTTGCATATAAGTCACTATAATTTTAATAACCATCACCAGTGACCAAGTAGATAAACGCGTCTCATCTTGTTTGGTTTGCCGGTGGAAACGACCTCAGGAAAGATATACATTTTTAAAGGTGTCCTAGTTATAAATTGGTGACTATCTCAGACTATTTAAAGAAAGCCAAATATATTTTTTCAATAATGCAAAACATATTTTAAATGTTAAATATTATTTTTCTACTTGGTAGATTTCTTCAAAGGTTACAGATATTTATAATTTTTGGTAAGAATAATTCTACTGTTGGTTTTGAGTAGCATAATCATAATATCACCAAGTATCTTGAAAATACTTAAGAATTTAGAAAAAATATTTAAATATTGAAAAAGTTTGATTTTTGAAACAAAATATTTGCTGGCTTAGTCTGAGTAATTAAAAGTCAAATAAATTAAGAAGTTTTGCGGCTGTCATAGAATTTCACAATTACGTTCACATAAGCAACTTGAAAATTCTATGCTATTTTTTTAAAAGACATACTGAAGAGCTGTTCTTCAAATATATTGTGTTCTTAATATAACTCCACTCTTATCTGGTTAATATTATCCCTTTTGAACTATATTATGTCATTTACCGAAACCTTGAACAAAACTTAGCAAGTTATTACTCCTGTACACTGAAGGAAAATAGATGACAATTGTATTTCCTTTTTGACACCCAACCTTCCAAATTTGATTTTCCCCTAAGCTCTCATAATACCTTTCGCCTTTCCGCCACGCACGAATATCACCCCCCACTGGGGCTTTGTAGCTCCCATCAATATTTCAAGGCGTAATTCAATAGCTCATACAAGAGGGGATTTCAGACCTAGGACGAGAAAACACATTATATCCACAATTGACGCTTCCCCTTGAACAAATAAGATTGTATATTCGATTGTAGCTTAAATACTCGTGGTTCTGTAAATTGCTCTATAGTAGAAAAAAAACTAGGTTAAGTAGAATGTTAATTACTTTGTTTATATACGTATTCAATACTTATATTTATTATTTTAACATTTGTGAATAAATCTCCCTTGAGTCATTATATTTGAATTAAGGTTTATGAACATAATCGTTTGAACATTTTGTTTTACAAATGTCGACCGTTTGTTTCCATGGCACAAAAATTGTCCCAAATTCTATTTTCGTAATAATTAGACCTATTTATAGGTATTTAATAAATTTTATAGAATTTCATTTTGTTTGAGGAAAAAAGCTGTATTTACAAGGACGTGACAACTAAAACATAAATATATAATTTGGTCGGTTGAGACTTTGATGTTTTGAATTAATTGTATTTAATGTGGATGTGTAAAACGAGACTATAAGGCTATACGTTGAATATATAGATTTACTTTTTAGTAGTCTACAGATTTATTTATTTTTATATATGCTCATTGATTGAGAAAAATGATTTAAAGATTACTTCGAACAACTTATCATTTGACATTGTTAATGAATTTAAATATATTTAGGTATAATTTTAACTAGCAATGAAGATATGAGAATGGCAACTAGGAAAAGAATACAGTTGGAAAATGCATGCTACCACTCAGTCAGTAAATGTAGAACTCAGAATAAATAAAATAATAATTTTTCCGGTTGTTCTCTTTGGTTGGTGTTTAGGAAGATATTTTGGTCCAAAAAGGGATGAGGTTATTGGGGAGCGGTGGAGGTCACAAAATGGAGTAAAATATCTTGTACTCATCTCAAGACATTGTCAGGATAGTTAAGTTTCTTAGGAATGCTCTTTTAGAAATCTCAAACATATTTTGGCGGATAAAGTTGATAATGATAACATATTAGTTTAGTAGGTTTAGTTGATGTAATGTCGACTCGAATGCAGCCTGGTATTTTCAGAGAGCACACAAAAGTCTGTTTATAAGATGTGATATTTGGGTAGAAGTGGAAGAACAACTGTATAAAACCTTCCTTAGTGATGACATCCTAAATAACATATCATTTAACATCCTTATTTTTTTATTACCGAAAGACAAAACTCTCTTTATCTCTGTGCTAGCTAGGCTGCGAACCTAGGTTTACTAAGACATTTTAGCTCAATTTAATGACTACTACAAGATACTAAAGTTCTGAAACCAATTTTTAAAATCCTATATACTAAAATTGACAGCTTTAGATCATTTGTTCTGACGTATGAATACATGAACCCGAATCAAGTAACTGTTCTAGCTGTCCTTTAATGCACTTTTATTGGAAATTAAAATTAAACAGAATTCAATAATCCGATTACGCCCCTCGGTGGCGTAGTTAGCTAACGCACTAGTTTAGTGTTGAGCTAGACCGCTGAGAGCGGGGAGATTGGTTCGAATCTCGGTGGTGTGAACTGGAGGTGACTTTTCCTAAATTTTTTCCACTCTCCTTCCACACAAATGTGGATTCACTTCCTATAAGTTCAACCTTCCCAATTCCTAACCCATTAGTGTAATTAGTACTTAAGCGTATAGCCCGAACGGGTAGTAAGACGTTGTGCTAAATAAATAAATATAATATAGTTCTCTTGAATAACGTGGTGAAATACCACTCTATATAAATGATTGAGTGTATTAACATTTTGTTCAACCTAACGTCGTTTTCTCTTGAGAATACTGAACACTGAGAGATATTTAAACATCTCTCGTGGCGTTTCCCTCGAGGAGTATCAATATAGAGTCAACACGCGACGGAGAATCAAGTCACGCGAAATGAGGACACAAAAGAACACGCCCACTTGATTACCACGGCCTCTCAACAGATGGCTCTGCCTATCACTGGCTCAAAAGGGAGGGAAATTTGACTTTCTGATCTGATTGTTTATTAATGAATTCGTTAAATATGAGTGTTTACGTGTCGTCAAAACAAAAGTAAAACACGCAAATCTAAGAGTGTGGTCGAAATGTGTTTTATAAATAGTAGTTTTGTATTCATGCACCCTTTAAAAGTGTTTTGTCACTAAAGCACTAAAGTTTCCTGCCTCGATTTAAATATATCTTTTATTGTGAAAACTTCTCTTTTAATAACACTACCACCTGCTTCGGTGGCCGCGTGGTATAAGGTGCTACTCTCGCAGTAGACTATACTGTCTATGACGGGGAGATTGAGGTTCGAATCTCGGACGGGTTTAATGAGGGTGGTTTTTCCTAAATAGTTTCCCTGGACGCAAATGCAGTTATAAATCCTCCAAATATATCCTCCCAAATTCCTAAAACTATTAATGTGATTAGTACATAAGCGTATAACCCGGACGGGTAGTAGGACGCGGGTATAAAAAAAATTATCACTCCCCCTCTCTCTAGAGGAGGCTTTTTTAATGTTATATATAACAATAACAGCGTGACCATAAGTGTGAGTATCAGCTAAGTGTAGTTTTAAGAATATACTTCTTGTGTAACGAATGAAACAATACAGAACAGATGTAGTACATTGTTGAAGGACAGTCTATGTTCTAACACTAAAACCTTTCCACTAAATAGAAGCCTCTTTAGGCACTGAGCTACTAGAATTATAGTTGGATAAAAGGTATCTGACGATTACTAAAACGAGTTTCATACATTAATACGTAAAGCCATGGGATGAGAATCTATCAATTTTGATAGATGGTATCAACGCTGATAAAAATTGCAGTAATATAGTTAATTTGCTATCAATTAAAAAAGTTTGTATTTTGTAAATATTTTCTTGGTCAGAATCCTACTATAGATTATTCTAGCTTAGTTTTTGTACTGTATTTTTTTTCAAACTTCCCAAAAGTTCTCAATCTAAACTGTTTTTTCAAAAAGATTCGTTGTGGCATTCATCCAAAATGACACACGTTCCCATATGACCTGGAGATAGCCTCTGTTTGATATCCACACATATTAGGGGAGAGTAGTACCAACCCTTTACCCTTGGGTCACATTTTAAAAATAATAGCGTTCCCACAAATGCAACAAATTACGAACAATAATTTGATCAGAGCAGAGATAAATAATTCCAAACGATTCGTTGTAATCACATACCGACAACTGGGAATGGAGAATTTATGGTATGGGCTAGGTACGATATTAGGATTCAAATTTTTTTCCAAAATACTATCACTCTTATTTGCCAACTACCCATACATTGACTCGACTCGTTATTCCAGTCTAAGGGATAATAGGCCTATCTGTTGTTACTAAGCGAAATTTTGTCCTAGTCAAATGTATTGCTTTTCTTAGTAACGGGTATTTAGTTTAGACTTTTTGTGACTTTAGTGCAAAACAACAGCCCCATACTTCTTTTCTTTCTGATATCAAGATAAGGTATTGTGATCGTGTAAAAAAATTGACCTCGAGATTATGACGAATTTCTACGTTTATTGTGACCGCATAAAAAAGTGGACTTTACAATTTTGTTTGTCCCTATGTATGTCTGTCTCTCTGTCCCTGGACATTGATCAATTTTTTTTATTATTTTTTTTCATTTTGCAGATTGGTTCACGAATCATGAAGGGTCGGACCACACTGAACCAAGTTTTATGAACCAAAATCATCGGTCAGTAAATAGATGCGAGATACTATAATGTTATTTTCTTTCAGTTTCATAACGATAAACTAAAAAACAGTTAAATTAAATTTTATTTTTCTGATAAAACCTCAAAATGTATTAAAAAAATTGTAATATTTTGATGGTGCTCTGTTTTGGAATTAATTGAAATAACAAGTGAAGTATTAAGATTGCTAGGCTTAAGGCAATATGTTAAGCTTATATAATCTGGTTTGCTGGTGACAGTGAGGTTGGGGATCTAATCCCAATAGGATGTAGAAAAGGATATTTTTTTTCCTAAATAATCTTCCGCTTCCTCTCCACAAATACGGGAATGTTGTATATAGCCCTACACTTACTATCCATACCTTAGTAGATCCATCAATGTACGTATAGCTCTGCTGGGTAGTAATATGCAGTGGTAGAAAATAAATAGTTTGTAAAAATTACAAAACACGTATTTACGTTAAATCTTGTGGATATAAAATTGGACATGTGTGCAGAAAAATGTCGTCCCTGAAATCAGACATAAGTTACTGATCTAGTCCTATATGGTCTGGCCTATTTGTTAAGTAAATTAACGCAATTTAAAAGAAGATGTATTCTTCAATTAGAAGCAATTTCATTGCAAGGAACACCTCTTCAAAATAGGCCTAAGGTTCTGTTAAAATGATTGTGTACTACATAGCCTAAGGCCTTTATAGTTTCAGTGTGTAGTCTAGCTCATCACCTTCTTATACAGTTATATTTTCCTTTCACTAAATATATAATGTATATTAATAGATCTAGACATAAATGTATATTTATATAGATATATAGATATAGATTTATAGATGTATACACTATTCACTTCCCTATAAGCCTAAATAAATTGTTCATTTTAGAAGGTATCTTAAAACAGTTTTTGGAACTTAATAATATTTCTCGATATATTTTTGTTTTAATTAAGTTGACTACCCCGAGGTTCAGTAAACACTTCAGTAACCCGGATAGCTCCTAAAATAAAGAGTTTATTAAGGCTTAGAGGGGGCGAAGGGATTATGTATGCACATATATAAAACACGACTATATGGTTTCCTAAACACCATTTCAATCAATGTATAGAGAATAGATAGGTAGCGCCATTTGGAAGAATTTGATGATGTCCTTGCTTACGTCAGCCACAAAACTACGTCAGCCAGTACACAGCAGATTTAATTTATCTTTATAATTATTTATTTATTTATTTGTAATTGCCTGGTAGTGGTTTTTTCGTGTATAGTTAGTTATTTTATTATGTTTATCACTCGAGTATCTGTTTTAATAGGTTACTATAAAATACAGCAGTGATGTTCTAATTAATGATTTATATATTTTACTTACTAAATTTATTTAATAGTAATAATACTTAGCACCGCGTCTTACTATCTGTTCGGGTTATACGCTTATTTAATAGTAAATATAATACTAAATACGTATGCTAACTATATGTAGTTGTATTGTTCTTCTCAAGCTGTTTATTATTTTATAATAATTTTTCTTCTAAATAAGTCATTGTTGAACAATCAGACTTTTAGCCTTTTTGCTAATTTATTTGTGTACGTTCTCCAATTTTAATTATATGTGTTTTCAAACATACATAAAAAATCATATTCTTAAAATCGAAAAATGACACCTGGACACGGGAATCAAACCTTGGACCTTTGGCTTAGTACGCCTATGCTCTAACCAGTGAGGATTCTGGTATCGTCCCATGTTCAAGGTCATTCTTCACTCATATTTTAAGGCAGAGTCTATGATGTACGTGCGGAAATCCTCGGCTACAAATGTGTGATTTATTAATATCCCGAGCCATCAGATAACGCATCCACCTTCGACTCGGTAGTTGGCTTATTGCTGCCATTTGTACAATTATTATAATTGTAAGGGATCGCACATTTAAGAATCAAATAGCCAAAGCTATTAAATTAATTCCAGTGGGGATTTACTCGCATCTAGATATCATATTCTGAAAATTGAAAAATGACACCTGGACACGGGAATCGAACCTGGGACTGGTTTCAATTTTCAGAATATGATATCTAGATGCGAATAAATCCCCACTAAAACTAATATAATAGCTCTGGCTATTTGATTCTTAGAAATAAAAAAATGCCAATTTGTGCTGTTGCACTCTGTGTAAATAATCAACGAAACTGCAAGGGTAATAAAACCAGTAATATATCTTTTTACTCCTTTCCTATGGATCCAGAAATTTGCTGTACATGGGAGCTCAAATATAAAAGGAAAGACACAATTAATACAAATTTTGCTCGAATATGTTCCATTCATTTTACCGATAGTGACTTTGATATTTGTGGTGCTAAATGGAAAGTTAACTAAAGTGTCAAGAACTTCAAAACACAATTGAATGTTGCCAGTGTTATTACAATAGTTCCAACACGTATATAATTTTGAACATATTTTAATAGGTTAAGTGTAATTTATTCAGTTCTTTCATTTATTGGTGTGGATTTTAAATATGTATTAATATGTTTAATGATCCCAAACGTGATTCTATAATGTCTAACAATAATGTTACAGAAAGGACTTAATTTGTCTTCCATGAAGCTTTGTGAATGTTAAGCCGTGTTCTCACGTGTTATTTTCAGCGATTCGCTGACAATTAATACAAAATGAACGTCCAAACTTCATTACAATGAATTATTTCAATCTTTCATAAAAAGTGAAAGGGAGTTATACTTTTCTTCATTGTTAATTATCATTATTATACAAACGAAAACAAAATACACCGTGTGAACACGTACAAGAATATTAATTAATTCATTTTTAATTAAATGTAAAGATTTATTTAGATATTTACAGATATTGTGTTGTTATAAGATTTCTCAAGAATGGTACTTAAGCAGCAAGACGAACAAACCGACCCATTATTGGACTGTTACAGAAAATTTGAATGTCTGTGGAATATAAGTATTGATTTGTGTAAAATAAAACAGCAAGTGGTTCCATTTTAATAAATGAAACAGTAGTTGATCATTCGTAACATGATCATTATGATAAATAACACATGTGAACAAATTCCTTTAATTTTTATTTTCATTAAAAATAAATCACTTGAAATTATTTACTGAAAATGACACGTGAGAACATGGCTTTAAGCGCTTGCTAGTGTACTGAGTGACGTCACACGCTCAGCCAATTGGATGTCTTTCTTCAACTGGCGCTACCTTCTATTCTCTTTACAATGATTTCAATGGCAAATAACTTCTTCGTCTCCAATGGTTTCTCCCAAAATTACTAAGAAAAATAATAATTCTTTAATGCAAGAAGAACATATTTCTGGAAGTACAAGCAGAAAATGAAGTCATTCTTTTCACTTTTAAAAGCGCCTTAAAATCCATCTTTGGTGAGAGGGTCCACCCCTGTTGGAAAGTTAGTACGAGTATAATCGACCTCCACGAGTCCTTATGTGATATTCCCTAGCCTTATCTCGGCGAGTATCTAGTACCAAACAGATATCAAACAAAGAGCAGAAGAGAAATAGAGGAACTAGGAAAATATGAGGTGGTTGAAGTCGTCGCCTGTTTTACGATCGTGGCAAATGGTCTGTCCCATCCCGCGATAAGAATAGGACACTTTAACAACTGTCCCTTTCTATCCAGTCTGACCCTACAGTCTCCCCAGTGTGTTGCCAAGTGAAACAACAGTGAGAACTGGCACTTCTGTGCTGGCGTGCCTGACTGACTCCGACCCAGTAGATCAGACTATCCTTTCGTGTGAAGGGCAGTGTTTTGCCCAAAATGTGGTTTCTCGTCATCTTTATTGTTAAGTGACCCCCATATTTGCGGATGAAATAAGTTATATATCCAAGACTAATTTTGGGTCAAATTTGTTACATAAAATAATGTCGTTTGAAATTTATATTGATTAGATAGTAATATTTTAAATGTAAAATATGGCAGAAATTCAAATCATCACAACCTGCAACGAATTTCATCATCAATCATTTAATCTGCGCTTATTTTAACTTTTGGCTCTAAATATGCGTACTCTACTTTCTCGTGCCGTATCCTATAACTTTCATTATAGACATCGCTCTATTAAATAGACTCTTAATTTATTGATACAAGAATGAAAAATGTATAGAGAGTATTATGTAGCAATAGTAACTGCTTTTACGGTTTCCACCAGTGGCCAAAAATGCAAATAAAATATGGCCCGTTACTTGGGGCTCATTGACTCAAATTTACTAATCAAAGCAAATGTTTCAATTAATAATACAAGTCACAACGTTTTAAGTAACCCTGGACCACATTTTACGCGTTTGTATAGCTATATTAAACACTTATTTGGTTTTTATCGTGTTATATACTAGGTTTTGCGTATTCAAAACGTCTGACCTTGAGACGAGAAGTGAGATTGTAGTGATGTCTTTATGCGGGGAATGAGACCTTGTCTGTATGCTACAGGAAAGGTATGCCATTATGTAATAAAGTGAGTCGTAGTCCGTAGAATACATTTTTAACTTCAAAAATCATACTTTTTTAGTTTTCAAATTTTATGATAAAATTTTCTTCTTAACATTGTTCGTTTAGTTTGTTGATATTTTCATAGGGCTTAATAATGGTGTATACTAAACATATTATAATGTAAATAGTATTTTTCATGTATACTATTCATGGCTAAGTATCTCCTCCACTTTAAATGCTAAAAAATACACTAATTTAATATTATAAAAAGAAACAGCTTGTAATTTGTTAGGGAAAAAATGCGATCAAAAATGATAACATTTTACCATATTGTTTAGTGTTATTTTATAAGAATTGATTATACCTATATATACATATAGATATAACTACTATAAAGCCACATGGCTGACTCACTCACTGACATTAATGTTTACCTACTTCCAGATGAGCTAGAAACTTGAAATTTTGCAAACTTATATCTTCTATCTTGTAACCAACGGAAAAATTCCAAAAAACTAAAAATTTTAATTTTTAACCCCCGAAAAAAAAATCAAAATGGTGGAGCAAATTTAAAGTCGGTGCGGTATATACAATACAATACTGGTAGCTTTAAGTTGTTACGTTCAAAACAACGCTGGAATTACATTAGTTTACATCCACTTGCAAAGAAAACTCACTGGGTGTTTGGGGGTGGAGCCCCAGAGACCAAAGCGAGTATAATGTATAAAGTGACGTAAATGTCGCATGACAGGTCACATGACTTGACTTATGAATACATGAGAATCAATCTAAGCCTTTTGTACCCGTCTTATTAGGACAATTGGACTATATGTTATAGAAACATTGTGTATTCAGGTATTACGTAGAAATGAGGTAGATTACCCCTTTTAGATTTCTTGTGACCCCTAAGAGAGAGAAAATATTGTTATCATCAAAAAAATTGAATTTGAGATTTAGATGGATGTCAACAATGAATACAAAGAGGCGGTTTTGTACTTCCATCTGTCTTTCTGTTACTTAGACTAGAGCCACAACAATTTTACCGATCAGGCTAAAAATTGGTATTTAAGCTTTTCATAAGTTTCCCCAAGTGGGAAATTTTGGAATTATATATCCAAACCTAATATTAACCCTTGAATGCATTAATAAACTGAAATATAAGTTTCTTATTTTGACACCTGTAAATGGTTAAGAATCTATTTCCTGGTTGGATAATTATTTTAAGATGCTAATTCAAAATTCACTATTTCTTATTACAAACACAAATTTGAAATAATTTAATAAGTCTTGACTATTCTGAAAAGTTTTAATTAGTTTACGTTAAAGGCAACAAAAAGCTGACAACATTGTTTGTTTTATTCCCTGAAATAACAATGTGTTGGGTTCTTTAAAAATATTTTACCTTTTTAATATTTTGTTTTTTATTGCTGGGATGATTTATTTCAAATTACATAATATAAAGTTAAAGGAATTCGGAATTGCAACAAATAAAGGAAAACACAAAAATTGGCTTTTACAATGAAAATAGGAACATAGTTCTAGCTTTGCTCATTTAGTGGACAGGTTTTACAATATACGAGTATTTAATATTCAAACAAAATCCGGATTTTCAAATGACATTCTGCTGAAGTATTTTTGCTTATAATATTGATGTATTGATATTTATTCCTGGTCAACAGCGGACCCAACATCAGTGAAACATTCAACAATCAAGAGCTGTAGTAGATGACTGTAATCATCATTATTGCTTTATTGTAACTCATATAAAAAGAATGATTTTTTCAAGACAAAAATTAGTTCCAAAATGGTAAATTTTCAATCGAAGGATACGGAATATTTTCCATCTCACTTATTTAATATTATTTCAGCTGATTATTATTAGTTTTATGGTTATGAATAACCAACAAATATATCTTTCTTCTTAAAAGGTTTTTAAACATTCACAAATGAAGTGTCTATTGAAGCATTTCACCGACAGATAAGGAAGCATATACAGGACAAAAAAAAGAACAAATCTCTTAAGCAAACAAGCACAAAAAAAAAAGAAGTTAATGAGACGGATGCATCCATTGATTTATGAGACAGTTTCGGGGCCACCAAAAGCTACCCACATCAAAGTTGAAAGCAGAAAATGAGGCCCACCCACGGTGACCCACACTTGCGCGTAGTCATCCTAACAGTGTTAGTTTGAAGGTCACCCAGACAATGGTTTTGCGGCAGTTTTATTGTGTTAAACTGCGAGACGGTCCGTTTGTGTTCTATTCGTTGATTACATGGACACGCGAAACAACAATGCGGTTACCCATTAGTTGAATAGGCCATTGGGTTTATCTACAGTTATGTCCTATTACTATCTCAGGTGTGAAATTATGTCACAAAGCTTAGATACCGATTTTATTCCGTTTTTTTCCTACTGCATCTTAGGTATATACATATACATAATTTCCTCTAGTGGAATAGCGATGAGAAGACTAGAATTTTAGTTGAAATATACCTGCATTAGCGTGGAGGGAGAGTGGGAAACCATTTATGAGAAACTGCCCTCAGTACAAGGCCGTAGCCAGCCAATAATTTCAGGGGGGTTTGGTGGGCACATCCCCTAGTTGCCGGAGGATATAAAAAATTCTAAATATTAAACATCTCTAGAAGCTATCTGAAGTGCTTTTTATTGTAACACAGCCACCTAATTTGTACTTGTGGCTTAATTTTGATATATTTGGAACCATAATAAAAGCCTTATATAATTTGTTAGATATATTTTGGAGGGGGTTAGAACCCCCAAAAAACCCCCTTGACTACGGCCTTGCCTCAGTACCCCCAATCAAAACTCCGATCTCTTCATCATCGGTAACCCAGTCCAACATGGAAGTGACGCGTTTGACCGTGTGATTACTAATGCATTTTTATTAAATCTATATAAAAAAAGCCATTAAAGTTATTCACACGCACTTTCCGGGGTGAATGATTGTATTATCACATGACTTGTAATAAACTTGACTTTGTAACAGCAACACCATTCTGTTCCCAGGAGTACAATACAGCACTTTAGACATGGAGGCCTCAAATTATCACTCAGTTGTAATTTATAGGGCATGTCTGGGATCGACTACGGGACCATTGGTTCATTAAACTACCGATTGTACTAAGGTGTCAGATGAATATATTATGTTAATTCTCAATGTTCCTTAAATGGTATTTTGTCCTATAATGAAGTCACATATCTACTTTTTATGTAAATGATAGCCATAATTACAATTTAAAAAATAATATGCACATAATATAGATTATTATTTGTCTTAGTTTATAAACGTTCTCCTGGTCTTCCTCTATTTTAATAAACGTGTGACCTGCATCGGCGCTCGCATGGTTTAAGGCGTCACTCTCGCAGTATAATTGATAACTAACGATGAGGTAATAGGGGTGTCGAGGCGATATGGGTTTGATCCTTGAATTAAGAGGATGGTTATCCTTAGATGATTTCACACTTTTCCTCCATGCAAATAGGGGTGCATTTTATATCAATTTCACCTTTCTCACCTATACGATATTTTTATAAATATACAGGCAATTTAAAAAGTGGTGTAGACCCAAGACACACACAAAATTGTATATTTTCTTTTTTTCCTAATATATTTAATCAATAAAGCTACGTATTT